>JBBPJY010000517.1:5349-16556 GCA_038088975.1 Xerocomus cyaneibrunnescens
CCTCGGGACGCAAACTCCTGCGCGATGCAATACCAGTACTGCGACGAACTCGTGATACCGTGAAGTAAGAGCACACGCTTGGTAGCGCTTGGGTCATCCCATGTCGGGGCAAACAATGGGGCCATGACAGACAGGAAGATCATCTTATCGCGACGAGTCTTTCAACGGAACTGATGCGGATAAGTTCTTGTGGTTCACAGAAGAATGAGCTGAGGGTACAGTGGATCTACGAGCTTATATAGTTCCTAAGCCAGACGGTTGAGCTCGCCACGTCAGCAAACTAACCCTTACCCTAGCCGTAATGACAGAGCATGGATCAACCTGTCACATCCCAGTCGTGGCTTGTCACCAATTTCACTTAGTCAAACGGAGATGGGCGTTGCCCCGCTCAACATGCGACTCGATTACTTGTGGCATATTCACAGAAGAAAGCGGAGGCATTTCAGGCAGGACTATGGACAACCTGGAAGGCATGATATCGACTTGCTCGCATTTAGAACATGAGTAATGTAACACTATATATCCACATACAAAATTGCACAACCTGGACGATGCTAATGTTGAACGGCTATGTGATAGGACAATGATCGAATATAGAGCGACGGGAACTGAGGGCCATAGAAGCAGTCAAGTCTTTGTGTTCAGGAAGAGTTGCAGGTCGAAAGGTCGGGCCTGTCATCAGCCCACGTTAGGATGAAATTTCAATCTAAGGACAACACAGCTCGCCTCGTGAGGAAGCTCCTTCTCGGACTCGCCCGTGCCTGAGGGAAGAGAAATGCCACTCAGTCGGTGAGCGGCAGGGACTTTGACCCGTAGCTCGTGCAACATAGCCCATAAACAATGCGTATATCGGACTGCGAGTTCTAGATACGAGACCGACGGCATCTTCGTGTGATCTGCCAATGCGGTCATTCAAAAAGCGTCGACATGTACAGGGAGGTGAAACAACGAACGTAGAATTGCACTGTTTATCTGCTCCGCGACTCTATCGCGTCTTTCCTGGTGCAGATATTTCGCCATCGGACTCTTTTCCGGAATAGTGTACGCAAGGAGCCCTCCGACGTTGAAGAGTTCCTTGAGATAGGTGGCGCGATCTTCTGACTCGTGAAGGGCGTTGACAGTCGCGTATAGTTTATGCACACAAATCAACAGTTCTGCTTGATGAGTTTCATCATCCTTGGAGTCCGTGACTATCGCAACGTCCATGTCCACCGACGTAGGACTGTCCATGCTCCGAGTCGGTGGAATGTAGACGAGGGGAACGGTACGACACGCCTCGATGAATGCCAAAATGCGGAGATTGAGGGACAGGTGAATCGGGTTCACCGTCTCTGCCACGTAGTCGAGCCGTGACGGATTCATGTTCTCGTCCGTCACCTTCATCTGACTGTCGTCATTATCCTCTGCGAGGACCATGGGAAAGTGTCGGTTGAGGAGGAGGATGGCCTCGTTGACGTTCCCCGAGAGGATCTCGAATTGAATACCTTGGGAAAGAGTGCGTCGTGTCACCCGAGAACGATCATTTCGTTCGAGTCAGAGGACGTACGCTGTCGTAGGAGGATATTCCTGACCATTTCGTCGCTTAGGTCTGTCGACGATCCTTGGGAAGCGATAGCACCCAGCCCATCTCCCACTTGCGGGGTTGCTCGGTCATGGATCTCGTCGCCGTCCTTGTCGAGATGGCGAACGGCACTGTCCTTTGCAAATGCCTGTGCAGTCTCGAGGTAACAATTGTGACACAGGTAGTTGAGGACGAGATTGCGCTGCGTGCCGTGTGAGCAACCGGAGCCACCGGTGACAATGAAGGATCCGTACAAGATAGTCTGGGTGCGCTTCAGCGAGACTTTGATTGCTCACGGTGTCGGCGCTTCCATCACCGGGTTGCCTCCTTTTGCTGGTCACGGTGGGCATCGTCTGGTCAGTGACCCTCGGGGACAGAACTCAATTGACAGTGCGTGGTGGCCCGGGCACGTGCACCCTCCGGACATTTATCCGAGGCTTTGTGGCGGTATAACACAAGAAATGAGTAATTAAATCCGAGTCCACAATGTATAAGAACCCCCATATGCGGCTGCTCGCCCGCTTCAGCTCCGGCTCTGCGAACGTGGCACTGCAGCACTGTTTGTGTGTGCTGAGTCTGACTGAGATCGCGCCGCTGCAAGTGCATCCCCCCGTAGTAGCCCGGCTGTCTCTTCCGCGAGTGCCGCACTCCGTACAAGAGAGCTTCCTCGACTTCGAATATAGCCTCTTCGAGGGTGCCTGCCCTTGTAGATGAAAGACTGGGACACGATGGTGATATCGAACACGAAGGTCCCAGCGCTACCAAGTAGATACCTGCTCAATGGGAAGGAGTGTGATCAAAGGGAGCAATCGGCTCGAATGGGGATAACGCACGGAAGGCTCTCACGGAGAAATTTGGTTGATGCTGGTGGTGGGAGTTGTGCTTTAGCAGACGTGAGGATTGATAGCACGTAAAAAAAGTTGCCGAGAAAGGCAAAGATAAAAAGATACATCGAAAGGCCCTGACACGAATCAGCATCAGTCATCCTAAATAGAGGTAATGTTTTGCTGTACCTCGACGGACTTTCTGACATACTAGGGGCATGCTCAATATCATACCCCAATGGATTTACATCATATGTACGACTCACATTCTTCCATATTTGCGGTAGCCGTGACGTGAGATAGAGGGTAGTACAAAGCCAGGCAAATATACGTCCCACAATGCGCTTGTAAGTCTCGTCTTGGTCGGGCTGTCGTTGCTGGCTGGTCCCAGCGTCGGTCGGAAGGGATGGTAGCTCCACGTAGAGAGAGGAAGGAGGCGAATCCGAAAGGTGGTATGGCCAATTCTCCGCGACGGGCAACCCAGTTGCCAGCGAGAGATCCCGGTTGGCGAGTACTGCGCCCGTCTTGACCACTCTTCCGACCAATGGTCGTGTATCGCCCGCATACCTCCCAATGCCAAAGAGTACACCCACGCTCAGAAGAACCAACCCGGCACTCCTCCGACTGGCTCTTGAAGCGTTCCTTTTCTCTGTTTCAACCACTTGCTCTTCCGACGGTTCTTCTTCTTCTGTTGCTGCTTCTTCTGCGCGTCGTAGCGGTCTCCCTCTCGCAAGTAGCGCAGCCGTGGTCGCAGTCGCCGAAGTGTGACGGTGCGTCGTTGACACTACAGGCGATATGTGGCGTCTCAAGGAGCCACCAGGGGCAGGATCTAGTCTTTCCTGGCTCCACGACACTCTCTTCCTCCGTCCACTCTCGGAGTAGAAACTGTCTGAAAGTGCAGAAGGCACCGCATCACCTATCTCGTCCTGGGGTTCTTCGGACGCGTGTTGTGTGGTCGAGGGCTCGTCTGTCAAATGATCACCGCCGTGCTTCTTTGGACGACGATGTTCCGGATGGGCGTCTGATTGGGCGGCAAGCGCTGCTGCTGCGGCAATATTACCCGCTGCGGCAGACAGGGTGCGGTAATGGGATGCATCGGTGGATGGTCGCCGGGCAGAGGATGTAGTCCGGGAACGCGTTTGCGAATAGGCGATGGGAGGAAATTTAGGACCACCGCCGTAGTAAAAGTATTGGCACAGCAGACAGCAGTCCACAAAGCAGAAATACGTTGCAAGATACGTCTGCATGGATGATCATCACCATGAATGAGGAGTCCTGGAGGGGACCATGCTCACTTGGAATGGCAACTGGTGTGTTAAAATGCACCCGATCAGATTAGAAGCGTCTCCTGTGAGGAAGGTCAGTGCTCAGTATGGGATCGGCTAAGCGGCGTGGCGCAATTAGGGCGTACCGAGCATCCAGTTGAACAAGAAGGGAAGCGCAAGACTTTCGCAAGATTGCTGCTTTATGTTCTCCAGGATTTGACTCGAGGACCGGACGTCAGATAGCGTTTTATAGCACAACCGTGCACTTACGGGAACTGTGCACCTAGCCAACAGCATATTGATGCATAACCAAGGAGCTCGCTGAACGATGGGACGAAGAACATTGTCGGGCGTGTAGGGTGTGTGAGTTTGAACCTGCGAGCAGGACAGAGTGGCGAGGATATCAGAGTGGGGTATGTTCACACAGGTGTCCGAGTGGGCGTATTCCAGCCCGGCGCGCTCACTTAACTGCCAGACAAGCAAAATGAACCATATTCGGGACCGCCTCCTTCGGCTGCCACCCGAACCATAATAACGCGGGCGCACGCGCTGACCAGGTATGACGAGTAATTAACAGCGCCAGTCCAAATGCTGGTGTGCGATTGTATCGCTCTGCTCACACGACCCGATGGATTCGACGGAGTGAGCTTACACCTCACATGCAGGTACCCATCACATTTTAAACCATCCACGACACACATCTGAATCACATTTACAATCTCCTCCATTCGCCGGTCGTTTCCCCTTCCTGTCTATTTCCGCGTAAGGATAATAATCAATCGTGAGTTCTGTGCCTGCTGGGATGTCTGTGGATGCGACAAATGCCACGTATGGCATGTTCACCTGCGACCAAGCGTCAGTGAACAGCAACTTGTCGTAAACGCTGGCCTACGTATGGGATTGTATCGTACACTACACAATACACCTCCATGTTTGGACTGCATGAATGGCTACCGTGAAGAATTCAGCGAGGTCTCACTGCGCAAGCTAATCACCCACTTGACGAACCGCGTCCAGTTACCTTCAACAACCGTCAGTTCATGCCGGTCAGTATTCACGGTCCTCATTGAGTGCTTACCGTACTCGTAAGAATCTACAGTATACTTTTCGCCCAGGTTCTCGGAGTTTCTGACTTCGGTACTGTCGAGGTCGAATAGGTACCCCTGATGCTCCTCAGGCAAGTCATCTACTTCATCCCTTCGACTGGTATCGTCCGGCTTGAGTTCAAGAATATATGGTTATGTGACATACTTACACCAACATTCTGCGATGACGGACAGTGGTGTTAGCCGCGGTTCAACATTCCCAAATTCAATATTACCCCGTATATATGCCAAGAACCTTTCCTCGGGGAACATCGTCCACGGCACGCACGCCCCACCCATACCGGTTCGTGTCAAAGACTTCAACCCCGATATCACGGGGACGCTGGGCAACGCGATTTCCGCAATCGTTATCACACCCGCAGTACTGGCAGTCGTTGAATATTGAGTAAAAAAGGAGTACGGATCCTGGGGCCAAACCTTGTTACATTCGATGACATCTACGCCTCGTGGAATTTCAAAGGTGAAAAAGCCCTGTATCCTGATTTCAACCACAATTCCAATGGAATTCGCGATGGAATTACCTCAGAGTAGGCAGAAATATTCGTTTTGCCTCTTGAGTCATAAATTTCGGACAAGTCCCGGCAAGAGCAACTCGACGCTTCCGAACAGGTCATACAATCACAAGTGGTGAAGACTCCAGAGGACACGTTAAAACACTCTTTCAGTCCATCGTCACTACATGACAGGGGTAAGCACGCCATGCTGGCAAGGGGGTAAACATACCGGAAAACGTAGCCTGTCTCCATGTATTTGAACTTCCGGAGGTTACGCGGGACAGTCTCATCAGTAATATCAGGAGATATGCGAACCGTCGCGGCCATCGCTTCTTTTGCTGTTTTATGCCATGTCGACGAGATACGCCCTCGTCTAACACGTACAGTTAAGTCAGATGCCACATAGGTGAGGGATGCGCTTACAATGTTGGCTGAGCGATGATGACCGATGGGAGCGTACTCTGCGGGGCCTCAATCTCCATAGAGGACGACCCAGCCGAACTAGGGGTCAGTGCTGATAACTTTCGTCTGCGCGGAAATACTGAAGAGGTTATCGCAGGTGATATAGGAGAGGAAGTTGGGGTACTATTGATCCGCGGTCGACCGCGGCCCCGTGTATGCGGAGGTCCACAAGAGATGGACTGGTCACGCGAGGAAATAGTCAGTGCCGAAGACGACCCTTTGCTCCGTCGCAAGGGAGTCGACTGAGCAGATACGCTGGCAGAGGATCCTGAAGCAGATGGCGGGTTACCTCGCCTTACTCTGAGTTTCGAGTTTGCTTCCTCCCTTTCCGGTTCTACCCTCCCATAGGCCTTCTCTATCTCTTCATCCCAATCGGCGGTCGATATCAGACCCGCGCGACGTCTCCTCTCTTTCTTCTCATCGTATGCTTGCTTGCGCTGATCGGTGAGACGCTTGTGAACGGCATCATCCGGCCAGGGGACATTCATGTCTAAGGAGTGTTCTGCAATGGAGTTTCGCAGACGCTGTTGCCATTTCCGCCATTTTTTAATGAGATCGACCCTCTCGAATGTTTTTTCTGTTTCCCAAGTGGTATTTGAACCATCTGCACGATGCCAGTTCTCCCACCTCACCTGCGTGTCGTGAAACACAAAGGTAAGTAAAAGGGGAGGGAGGCTGCTGATGCATGAGGACGTACTTCGTATCTGGGGAGGGGTGACACACTAAGAAGGGCATCGCTGAACGCAGTGTAGCATACTTTACCTTGAAGTGCCATCTAAGCGTATCTCCTCACCGACAATGCCCTTGACTGGCCATTCGCCTTCCTCGTTAGCACCTTCGGCATCGCTCCATGATGGTACTGGCGTAGGAGATGGCCTCCACATTCGCTCCGCATCATCCGAGTCCGAGTCATTCATGAGTGCAGGGCTCACGCGAAGCTTTGATTGTCGCCCTCTGCAGGCGTTGGTGGTTTGCCATAAGCGGCAGAGCTTGTTAAAATCCAGACGGAGTTTTTCGCCTTACACTCGTCTCCCCACCCTAGCCCGAGATCAAAGGATGGTCGTTCTGATTATACACAGAGAAGCGTTCGCGACTACACGCAAAGCTAGGACTCCACAATACAATACATCCCCCTTGATTTTGATGATCACGTGTCGATGCTACGCGTCTGCGAGTCAACGCGCGTCGCGTCGCGGCTAAGCCACCTTCTCCCTCGACCATGTTCATGCTCAAGCGGACTCCAACGACGACGGATGGACGCGTTGTTGATCGTCTCCAAGAAAGCACTCGCGTCTACAAGCCATTCAAACCGCCCACAGTCTCGGTGGAACGTGTTCAACCGGCCCGCAAACGCAAGCGCGTCTCGTACAAAGAATCTCGGGGGAACGAGAACGACTCTGACTCGGACGATGCGCGGAAGAAGAAAAAGAAAAGGGACAAGGATAGAGATGGCACGTTCAACGAGGAGGATCTCAAGGCCGCCATAAAGACATTCCCCGTGTACAAACCAAAGCCGTTCGAGTTGACAGTACGCAGGTTCTCGATGCCAACGATGACAAACAAGAGCGGGGAAGTCGTACCCCTCATTGCAACTGGTGTGTCGCTTGGTATACGACCCCAGGCGAAGATTCTTCCCCGACCTTTGCACGACCCGATGGAAGATCACGCTATTGTGTTATACGATCCGACCATAGATGACCGAGAGACCGATGAGGAAAAGAGGGCGAGGGAGAGGGAGGAAGCCAAGGAACGCATGATAAAGGAGGCACAAGAAAAGACGGCCGGGATGTACAATCCTCACAAGAGTCTACGCGCCCTTTTGGGTGAAGGCAAAGACAAGAAAGAGGCTATCCCCAAAGTACCAGTCGTCATCGATCCTCGTCTTTCCAGAGTCCTTCGACCACATCAAATCGAAGGTGTCAAGGTAAATTCGGATGGCTTGTTCCTTATCGACGCTCATGTATGGTTTCGTAGTTTTTGTATAAATGCGCGACAGGGATGATGGTCGACAATCAGTACGGCTGCATCATGGCTGATGAGATGGGGCTTGGAAAAACACTTCAGTGCATCGCTCTTCTTTGGACTTTAGTCAAACAGTCACCACACGCCGGAAAGCCAACCATCGAGAAGTGTATCATAGCATGTCCATCCAGCTTAGTCAAGAACTGGGCCAACGAATTAGGTAGATTGTCTCCTTTTTGCTGATCTACCGGTATTGGTAACAGCGCCTTAGTGAAGTGGCTGGGAAAGGACGCGATTTCCGCGCTGGCAATTGACGGCAAAGGCGGAAAAGCCGAACTACTGGGGAAAGTTGGGAGATGGGTGGAGGCTAGAGGTCGCAATGTTACACAACCAGGTTTGTTCCTGTTCTCTAATGGATTTATTACTTATCGACGTATTACACTCGACCACGGTAAAGTGATGATAGTGTCGTACGAAACCCTCCGGACGTTGTCGGCTCACCTTGTCAACTGTAGTATTGGTTTGCTCCTCTGCGATGAGGGACACAGACTAAAGAATTCTGGTCTGTGCTCCTTGATTTACCTGGAACGCTTGCCAAGAGAGCTGCTGCTTACCATGAGCATTCGTCTCTCCTTGATGCAGACTCCCTTACTTTCCAGTCCCTCAATGCACTCAATGTCAAACGGCGCGTTATATTAACGGGCACGCCGATCCAGGTATCTAGTTTATCCTTGTTCTTGGCGCATATATGCATCTTTTTATCCAGTGCTAATCCACCGTCTTTGTTTCAGAATGATCTCTCAGAATACTTTTCACTTCTTAATTTTGCCAACCCCAACTTCCTCGGGACGCGCGAAGACTTCAGGAAAAACTTCGAGAACGCTATCATTCGGGGCCGCGATGCAAGTTCATCGGCCGAGGTGCAAGCTGAGTCCGAGAGGAAGCTCAAGGAACTTGGTGGGCTTGTAACGAAATTCATCATCCGGCGTACCAATGATCTATTGTCGAAGTATCGTGTGTATTCTTTCTCGCCATCCAGGGAATCTGCCACTGACATGCGAACGCATTTGAAGTACCCGTCAAGTATGAACACGTCGTATTTTGCAAACTATCCGAATTTCAACTGTCCCTATACCGTCTCTTTATTTTGTCCCCCGAAATCAAGGCGCTGCTACGTGGTACTGAGTCACAACCCCTGAAAGCCATTAATATCTTGAAGAAACTATGCAATCATCCTGCATTACTCAACTTGCCCGACGATCTCAGAGGTTCGGAAGCGCTTATTCCAGAAGGATTCGTGGGTGCATCAGGAGGTGGCAGCGGCAGCGGCGGCAGGCATGGAGGTCGGAACCAAGACGCAGGCGTGAGGTGTGAATGGGGAGGCAAGTTTGTCGTCTTGGAAAGGTAATTGGCCTTTCCCTACACCGTTTGTTTGATGTGGCGCTGATTGCGTTCATCATCGCCAGGTTCCTTCACCAAATTAAAACGACTACCAATGACAAGATAGTGCTCATCAGTAATTATACCCAGACACTCGACCTATTCGAAAAACTGTGTCGAAGTAGAAAGTGCGTTGTGCCAGATTCCCTCGACTGACCTTTCTTCATATCGTGTGACAGGTATGGCTTTTTCCGCTTGGATGGGACCATGACGATCACGAAGCGTCAAAAACTCGTCGATCAATTTAACGACCCCAACGGGAAGGAGTTCATCTTCTTACTTAGTTCCAAAGCCGGCGGATGCGGTATCAATCTTATCGGAGCGAACCGACTAATTCTGTTTGATCCCGGTGTGTGCGCTCCTTTTGTTGTAAACATGCAAGTAACAAGCAGTGCTGCATCAAAGATTGGAACCCAGCCGCTGACCAACAGGCTCTCGCCCGTGTGTGGCGTGATGGGCAGAAGAAAGAATGTATGCGGAACGTTGACATGATCCTAAGCCTTATGATTGACCTATACGCAGGCTTCGTCTACCGATTTATTTCTACCGGAACCATCGAAGAAAAGATCTTCCAGCGACAAGCTTCCAAGCAGGCCCTGTCTTCTGCAGTGGTGGACGAGAAAGAGGATGCAGAAAGGCATTTCTCGCTCGAAGCTCTCCGACAACTGTTTACGTTCAATGAGAACACGATATGTGACACGCACGACACGTTCAAGTGTAAACGATGCAAGAACGGGAAGCAGGCCATCAAGAGTAGCGCCTTACTGTATGGAGACGCGAGCACGTAGGTGTCTTCGAATCATGCACAGCCGAGGAAACTGATCGACACCAATATTCTAGTTGGAATCACTTTACGAATGCGGAGTTGAAGGGCAACCATGACGACCTTCTTCGAGCGGAGGTCGATTTGCCCGAGGTTTCTTTTGTCTTTCAGTATATTAGCCATTAGACGCAATACTACCATCTCGTCTACATCTGGAGCATCAACGGACTATAGTTCTGCACTGAGTCTTGTAGCCATTTTTCATATTCATCATGTATGTACCACTGCATTCGAATTCTCATTCCAGTTTATTCGCACATATGACGGCTGAGATTGCCGGCTTCTGATTTTACAAATCAACCAACCCAGATTATCTGATCAATCTATTCTTTTTCAAAGCTAGTCTCCCCGAGTCCGAAGAAAATATGTCAAGGTGTTGTATAGTTAATCAAGGAATGGTGAGAATTGTACATGCGGGAATAAATGACAGGACTAGGATTAATGCTCAAGAAATGGAAGATGGCTGAGGCGCCGTCGTTGCCCCAAATAATTAGCACATGCCATGCAGATAAAAACTGGGAGGAAGCGTCAGACGCACGTTTTGAACACTTTACACAATAGATTACTATCTCTCAAAACTACCCTCCGTATTTTCGCGATCAGAAGATATCGCAGAAACCTGCCCCAAAAAGAAACCACGCAAAGCCTCGCATTTTATGTGTGGGGAAGGGGGACGATGTAGGCTGACTGGTACAAATGAGTGTTATCAGGATGAGCACGCTATAGTTAGGAACGGGAAGGACAGATGACTCTGCGTGAGCGACCAAAGTACGAAACGAGACTGTGAGCTGTAGAAGGACGGGGGATCTCCCCACCCTTAGCTTCGATTCTCCACTCTTAGATTTCCGGCGTGCCAATGTAGGACCCGGGACGAACCGGAGGGGTGGGATAATGAGGGCTACTTGGAACATCATGTGATGATCCAGTCCTGACAGGGCTTGGGGGTGACGACGAATCAGGGAATGTACTAGGATCATCCGGATCCTGAAATATTGTCAGATACCAGAATTCTCACAAAGTGTTTCTCTACTCACATATAGCTTGAGTTGTACCATTTGGGTAGCGAAGGGAGTGGTGTCTGCATAAGCAGCGGAAGCAAAGGGAGGTGATACTTGGGCATCAGCAAACTCTCCCAAAGGCGGTGTTCGAGAACGCTTCCTTTTCATGACGAAAAATGCAACGAGTCCAGCGAGCAGTGCAACTCCAGCGACACCCCCAACCACACTTCCGACGATCTCCCCAGTATTTGTTTTGCTACTCGAGGGTCGTG
>JBBPJY010000518.1:2466-16545 GCA_038088975.1 Xerocomus cyaneibrunnescens
CTCCCTCTCCCATTTCAGGGCCGATCCCTTCGCCATCGCCTTCACCCTCGCCGCACCCTCTTACACGTCACCAACATTCACCAAACATTTTTATCACCTCGCCGACGTCGCCTACGCCCTTTAACTCACATTCCAGATCCCCATCTCGCGATTCGCAAACCCATTCCAATCCAAATGCACACACGACTCTTCCTACACTCTCCATCCCCAACTCGATCACTACGGGTCCTTCCCATTCCTTTCACTCACCCGCATCCTCGCCCACAGCTTCCGATTACGTGCCCAACTTTTTTAGCCAAAGGACGGGACACGCGCGGAGTGTGAGCCATCTCGGCGTACGTATACCGAGACAGCCCAATATCACGTTCACGCCCGATACGGAGGAAGCTCGGCACGTGGAGAAGCGCGCGCGAACCGAGGGTGACAAAGCTAGGGATGGGTTGGCAGGGGAGGAGATGGATATCGTTCAGAGTGGGGCAGGGGACGATGTCAAGTTGCCTTCGCCGATTTCGTTGACGGGTGGGATGTCACCGACGACGAGCGCGGGCGTCGGACTTGGCACTGGTGTGGGTGGCAACAAGGTGGTGGGGTTACGATCGCGAAGCGACTCAGCACCGATGTGGGATGGGAATTCGGTGCAGGGTGGGTTGAGCGCGAATTGGATGGGTCGAGGACGGAGTGGCAGCTCATTTGGACAGTGAGGGCGAGGGCGAGGACATTGGGCAGGGTGACACGTATACGCTTCGTCTTTCAACGTCTCTCGTTTTTCTCTTTTTTGGTTTGTGGTTCTTCGTGGCTACCAGGCTTGTAACCTCGACTTTTTTTGACGTGCACTTGGTCGTGCACCCGGCGGTGCAGCCTTTTCCACGTCGTGTTTTCGTATTTGCCTCTTTTCCTTTACTTGCATCTACACGGTACTTAGGTTGGCCCTAGGAGCTGGCTATTCTCGATATCGATAATGGATATCGATACGCTGCGGTTAGACTCTACGTACGACCGTGATTGTATTATCGACGTCTTTATTTGATACCCGTCTCTCTTTTTAGTTCGATTGTCTAAGGAATTGCGAAAGGTGGGACCATCAGTGGTTGGTGCAATTCTCTAGACTGTCTGCAGGCCCTCAGGCCGATGTTCGTGCTCTCTTTACTAGCAAGACGGCCCGGTTCGACCTTGGCCCCGTTGTGAGCCATAGTTAATATTTATACCGCCAATTGGTTTGAGCAACAGATTGACCGATATCTGATAACTGCAAGCTCGACTCTCACGAGGGCCAGTTAGTTCCTTTTATCTTTCTTTGTTTTTTTCACATTAACGGCCATCAGCACGCCAATATATATTCACTGCTCGCCTGGCTCGGTTGGATGAAGCGAGAAGATCCAATAATCGGACAAGATTAGTCTGTCGGCCATACTTCATCATCGATGCGGGGTATTCGGGCACCCGTGTTCCTCGGGTCGCGACGCGTTATGGGCATGTACTGAGCCTGCAATGCTGGCGAAGACGTCCCCGTCCTCCTATCGTGCATATGTCTTTATGGACGGAAAACCCGATATCCGGCGTCCGCGGGCCCCGATCGAGATTCGACGTGCGATATGTGGACGACTGGACAGCATTCTCATCTATCGACGGGCCGGGGCCGGTTACTTGTCAATGGGCTCGAAACCGGTGCATTGTCTTGTAACACGATGAGAACATGCCCATGTCGTCCGTGAACGTGTCCCCACCGACCGGACAGTCCTCGGACTTGGACTCGGACGAGCGTAGATGACCGAACGTACGAACGCGGGTGGCTTCTGGCGTCGTTCTCGACGCCCACGTTCTCGCTGGCTGGATCGAAATACGAATCGCATCGCACGTCCCCGCTGATTCTCTATACGCCGTGGACGTGCACACTGCACACGTAAACATGGATGAGTAGTCTGGATTACGATGATCCGTTCCGGGTGTGTATGAACGCAGCTTCTTCTTCTACTGCACATACACCCAACGAGGTTTTCATTTCCTCGCATACTATCGTCTCTCGTCGGCCGATCAACGAGCGTCGACACGAATCTGTTGCGTGGGCTTTTTTTTGACGTGATGGCATGTCTTGATGGTAGGGCTCTCTTGGTGCTCTGTGTGGGGCCCCAAAACACGTTTTTATCGCTGCATCGATCATCGCTGCAGGGGTAGTTCCGAGCCGCGTGCGCAGCATCGGCGTCCCCCGCCTCTTACACGTCCAAGGTACATCGATGCATCGCTACGTCATGACAACACGACTCTGGCCTGCTGGGCTGCACGTCGTCCGCGTTCTGGGACGTGCGGCCCTGCAGGGCGTCGCCGCTGGCGTCCAATTCTGCACGCCTCGCGGACCATCACCCAGCGAGATGATCGCGATAGCGTGTGTCACGTCCTCGTGAGATTTTGAATTCTTCGGATGACGTTGATAGATGCGGCATATATGCGCTGTGGTAGTCATTCACCTGCCAAGGCACGTCTGGGACGGTTCTCATAAGAGGTGACATCATTCAGGGTTGAATGGCCATTACCGGCGACACGCGGTGTCGTTCGTTCGTCTGTCGCGTCGACCGATGGTGCGATGCACGTTCGAGTCCCTTTTGTTGGTGCCGATGGTGGTTCGATCGGTGGGGAGAACTAGTCGGATATAATTCTCGGCTGAACCCTGTCTTCTTTCGTGGAAGGCTCGTAAACCTTGTGGATCCGACGTTGATTAGACTGCGATGTCAATATCGGCGTCGACTCTCGGTAGGTATATGGGTCACGTTCGTGTCGTCAGATGCTCACGACCGAGATCTCTGTTCGGTGTAGGGAAAGCGGTCTGTGTTACTACCAATGGGGATGGGCTTGCATTGCCCGAGTCTCTCACGCGGACTGGGATTGTCCAGGGTTCGTGCACACCTTCACGTCTGTGGAGCTCACCATTCTGTTCTCAGTGATATCTCCCCTATGGTGGAGACATGGCTATGTAGATGTGGATGCTCCGACCGACTCAGTGCTGGTGACAGGGAACGATGATCACCTTGTCGGATAATGATCGCCGCGAACGAGCTGGTACCCCTATCACGGTTTTTTCCGAGAGGTAAGCAGGCCTCGGCGTACTCACATCGTCTGGTTTCCTCCAGAAATGAGCGAAAGCCAGTACGTGCCATCCCGTTCTGCGACGAGTGGTCACGGCAAGTCGCACTGGTCGTGGTCTGTCCTGGTACTGGAGAGCCGTCAAAGACGAGAATCAAATCCTCGAAACCTGCTGTTTAGATCTGGGAATTGAGCACCCAAATCCCTCATGGGAAGCCTGTCTGCCTGATGAGTATGAACCACATCGATTTACAGGCCCACCACCTAATAATGACCCTTGCCGATACACAGATTCGTGTTCGATGGCGAGACACAGGGTCATGATGGTGGTTGTCGTGTATTGCGACAACTCGCGGACGGATCATGCACTGCGACATTCCTGCAGGGTATCTGGGATCGGAAACCGAGAATTTGACTCTTTTCGACAACTTGGAGGAGCCGAGTACTTCTATACAATGAATTACTCCATCACCGGCAACAATATGACAACGGATGGTGAAAGACGAGAGCAAAGAAAGTTTACTTGTGATAACGGAATAAAATAATGAGCGGGTCAGTTGACAACTTTACGGACTCGAGGCACCTCTGCCATCACGCTGATAATGTCGGTGCTCGGCGCGTTCGCCCTTGCACGATCGTGGCGATGAGCTCACATATCGGTCTGGTCACCAGACGCCTTCAAGTTGAGCCTGAAGTACCAAGTACCAGGTCAGGTCGGCAAGTCCCTTTGGTCTTCACATGGCCAGCATACGAAGCCGATTATCTGCCGTCGCTCTCACCACTCATGGCAGGAAAATTGAGACTACGCATCAATCTCCGTGCAACGACTTCGGTGCATTCGTCGATGATCCGAGTTGGGATAAAGAATTGAGAGACTGCGACCAAGACCCCAAAACATTTGGGTAATATACGATACATATCCAATGACGCACATATCATCTGGCACCTCGTCTTTCTCCCGTCTCACCGTGCCATCAACTCCCTCAACCGCCGCTCTTCTATCCTCGGGACGAAACCTACTTCAAACGGCTCGGGACGGTATACAACCTCGTCCAGGGGCTCGCCAGGTTCATGACCGACTAGCGCATCGGGTCGTTGCAAGATTGATATAGAGTAATCTTTTCGCGACGTGTTGGCCGGAACATATTCTATTCGCGTCGTCAGAACATGGACGTGAACTAGGTACCAAAGAAAAACCGATTCGCGACCTACCTTCGGCCAAAGCAGAACGCATAGAAATGCATGTCTGTCCTCACGCATCTGTCATTTGTGAGCCAACGCTGAGGATTGGACGCCCTTGGGTCTGGAAACGCTGCCGGGTCTCGCGAGATCGACCTCTGGTAAGGAATAGGGACATAAAGTAAGAGGTAAGGTCGAGTGCACTACGCAACAGGGAGGACGCACCAGCGACATCCTAAAACAGTTGCACCTGCAGGGATGCACTGACCTCTCGGTGGCACCATGATTATCAGCATCGCCGCGGGTAAATCTGGAAGAAGAAAAACAGCGCGTACCTAGATAATATCCTTCATTGTACGGTGTTCAAATCCCGGCGTACAAACATATATTTAGCCCTCGGCTCGGAAAAGGAAACGTACCAAGCGGTGACTCTAGCCTCCAGCATAAACGCCTGGAGTTGCGGAAGCATATCCAAGCCTTCGAATGTGGGCGTTGCGTGCTACATCATGATCCCCTGGTACATTAAATCACAACGTCGGTGCACCCCTATCCTTCCCAACTGCGTCGTCTAGCTCTTCCTATATACGTGCTTGTGCATCAGGGTAGCAGGCTGCTGCCATGATCATGACAGTGATACCAGACGCGACCTGGAATGTGAGATTCAGTCCGTTCTGTATGGCTAAAGTGGGATAAGAACACACGGTGTCCGAACCTGCAGTAAAGAAGGTGCCAGCAAGATAAGCCACATCATCCTCTGATAACCCGTGGCCATTAGTGTGCTCGAGGAGCATCTTTCCAAACGATGGGTCAGCACTGTCTGTTGCCTAAAACAACGCGAGCATAAGCAGAATTTTTCCATATCCTCAAGCCATGAACCGTTACGCACGATGTCATTCCTGACCCCATTCAGCTGATCCCAAAAGAGCCCAAGTTCGTATTCACGAAACTCTCTGAGCTGTCAAACATAGCCAGGAACATGTGTCAACCACGATCCACGAGATAGGCCCCCGGTTTCAATGCCATCTGAAAGTATACCAATGTTTGATGGAGACGAACCACCTCCAGGTCATCATGGGACATTGGCGACGACCTGTCAAACGTCACGCGTGAGATCACCGCGGAAGCATACCTATACAGCACCCGCATGCATACATGCTCCTAGTCAACCCGCAAACCCACTTGGAAGGAAAACCACCAAGGAGCCGATTCGGGCACGTACCGTTGCGCATGTTGTACGTGTCGTTTCGGGTCGTTCAACATATCGAGAACGACGTTCTTAGCTGCCTCCGTTTGGATTTCTTTGTACGTCTGTGCTACTATGTGGGTAGCCTAGAGAACGACGAAATGCGTGAGACAGGGAAACATATGTCCAACGGCCAGTGATAATGATCACGTGACTACATCATCGAAAAGAGACGACGGGCCCATGCTGCTCGATCAGCGCGGTGAGCCCGCGTACGATACTTGGAAAGTAAAGATCGAGTTGTATGTGTAACAGTTTTCCCCACCCGCACGGTAGAAACAAGCGGGATAAACATACTCATTGTTTCTTTGGCACCGAATTCTCTCAGAATCACGTTACGGATAGACCAGGGAGGAGCCAGATGCCTTTCTTCTGTGTCGGCCCACAGAAGAGCTTCTTGGAGAGGAAGACAACCACAGTTGCGGCAGCTACATCGCCCGCAAGGTACATCCACTGAGGGATGACTGAGGCAGCAATGTTTTCGTCGACGCGCATTGGTAGCTGGTAAACGCGGGTTGAAAGCCTTTGTCAGTATGTCGAATCGGTTGATACGCTCTTGGAGTTTGGGCACCTTTTCCTCAGGGCTATACTACTTTTATAGCTTTTGTTGATCAATTAACTCGTTCCAACAGTGATCCTCGTAGCACCGCACGGGACTGCATGAGGCTCACCGCACGAAGACACCGAAGCCATGATGACACATTCCGACGATCATGGTCCGTGCGACTGCATGGGACGGAGTCCACACTGCATATTCTGAGTTCAGTTCCAACTCACATGTGTTGGAAAGTTCGCTGTCGACGTGAATCAGCTTGCATCCTGCGCGGTGTGCTCGCCTCACTAGTGATTCTCTCACGATCGGACAACTCACTCAAAGATCAGGAAACGCCGGACGGCTCTCTTTGCAATTGCCTACATGTGCGCAGACACGGCTTTGCATCCACGACTCGTACTTCATATCAGACAAGGACCTCTTGTATCTCGCCGTCTCGTCCGCCAAGACGCTCTCACATGTGACGCTGGATCGGGTCAGTGAGATCGCTGACGACGGTCTCCGCACCTTCCTCGACACCATCTCTGGGAATGTGACCTCACTGACCGCTCGGACGGGTTATTTCGTGACCCGAAGGAGCCTTGACATGGTGGCCAAGTTGCAGCGCCTGAAGGCGCTCGAGGTGCGTGGAAAGCACGCCTTCGTATCGAGCATATGAGTGCTGGGTCTTCCATGCAACGACCGTGCACCGTCTTCTGCGACGATAGTCCACAACAACTGCCAAGGACTGTAGGGTATACTTAATTAGGTGACAAGCTGGGGCTCGCACTAATCTCATTTGCATTGGTATTGCACTGCCTCGCGGGGTTGGAACTAACCTTGTACCGTTTGATCGTCCAATGCGACATTGACGTTGAACCCATACAGCCATGGTAAAGGGCAAACTTCGGGCACTGCCATGCACCGCCCTTGGAAGTCGCTCCACGTGCTGGAAGCAAGCCTGGGCTCAAAAGCACCCCGGGTACATCCCTCTCTGTATATACCAACACCTCAGTTTCCAGTTCATAGCATGAGTTCTGGTTCCGGAGAAAATCGACCACGGTCTGAACCAGAGACCTCTCGCTCCCCAGAAGGGGACCATGAGAGCACGAGGAGTATACAATCACCACATGAATCAAGGCACGGTGTTTGTGACCAAGGGCAGGGGCATCGGAATGAGGAAATCCCTGGACCAGGAATCCAGCCTCAGGACGGACCATCATTTTCAGACTCTGCAATGCACATGAATGAGAACGAAGAAATAGCTATTACCAGTGCGACGCTCGTTTCCCTACATAATTTTGCAAACATTGCTAATAACAACTCAGGTATCCGAGCGACAGATGTCGCTCTTGGACTGAGACGACTCCCTGCTGGTTTTTATACCACTGTGCTTTACAGCGGCCTTGAATGGAGAACCGAAAGCAAGCCTTCGTCCGTAGATCATGATGTCGTTGAGTGGAATGACCCAATCCCACTGTGAGGTTCCCTTTCTCCGACCAGAGTCAGTCCTGACAGAGACTATAGTCCTCCTGGTCCTTCCTCCGTCGTTCGAATCGAGGTGTATGGCACATTTGAATTCCAGCCAATGTTGGGCACAGGGGAGCAGCTGCGGAAGTTGACCGTTACTGTAGAACAGCTATTGGACCGCAGTGAAAGAGATGTTCGTGAGTGGAGTTCTGCGCATGAAGGTGTGGGTACTGAGAGCATGACAGCATTTATGCTCTTCCCAAAGGATGGTGACGTTGTGTCACCGTGTTCATTGATTCTAGTAACTGCCAGACGGCGGGGGTGTGAGGGCAGTGGTCCATCACCATTCAAGGTACTTGACCCACACTGCGTAAGTGGATGGCTTATGTCGACACGATCCTCGTTGACAATGGCATGTGCATAGCCATTTACAGAGTCTCAGGGCGAGCTGGGAGAGGCAACAAATCGTGGCCATAGCGCTCTCTCGCGGTATCGAAAGCATGGTGAAACACGAAATTTGGAGGATTCCATTGCAGAGCATTTGCGGGCATTTAATGTCTGTCCGATGTACCACCCCTGTCGTGCGACAGTTCAGTCGAATCTGGCGACGGCGAAATTCATCTTCTGTCAGGTTAAGGGCACGGATTCTCCTCTCCCTCTTGGCTTGTATGGCGATGCACTTCGTGCCCGTCCTATCGGTCATGCCGACCGTCCTTCCACGTTGATTCACCTGGCTGCGGTGCACTTGGCGCGATTCGAGAAGTCGAAGGATGAAGCTGAGCGAGCGAGGGCTGAGGTGTTATTGCATGAAGCTATGGAACTCAGTTCTGCAGGGAGCCATGAAAACCGAGCTGCGACGATCATGATCCAACTGTATGCCGGACGTAGCGCGAGGTCATCGGCAGATCAGGATGCAACTTCACGGTTAACGGGCGAAGACCTCCTCGGGTACAGTGCCCGGTTGTTTTCTCAGTTCCAGCGGTTCGGTGATCTGGCCGATCTGCAACAGGCAATTGTAGTTTTGAGGGAATTTATCAGGCTTACTTCGGTTTGGGATGATCGGTATGGCGCAGGGCTGGGCAATCTCGGTGTGGCACTATTGCATCGATTCAAGCACACTGGAGAACGGTGTGACCTTGAGAATGCAATCTCGACGCTCAGTGATGCCGTTAACCTGACACCCCGTAGCCATCCTCACAAGCATGCCCATCTTAACGATCTCGGCACTTGCTTCTCTACTCGTTTCGAGTATCTTGGCGAGCCGAGCGACCTCGAGCATGCAATCTCGACGGTCAGGGATGCTGTTGCACTGATACCTCATGGTCATCCTGACAAGGCTGGGTATCTCAACAATCTTGGAGCCTGTTTCAGAATTCGTTTCGAGCACCACGGAGAGCTGAGAGACCTCGAGAATACAATCTCGACGCTCAAGAATGCTATGGACCTGATTTCTCACGGTCACCATGACAAGCCTGGCTATCTCAGCAACCTTGGCACCTCCTTCTCGACTCGTTTCGAGCACCTTGGGGACCTGAGTGACATCGAGAATGCAGTCTCGACGCTCAGGGATGCTGTTGACCTTACTCCCCATGGTCATTCTGAGAAGGCCCCCCGTCTTAGCAGCCTTGGCTACTGTTTGAGAGCTCGTTTCGAGTGCCTCGGCGAGCTGAACGATGTCGAGAATGCAATCTCGATGCTTAGAGATGCTGTTGACCTCACACCGCACGGTCACCCTGCCAATCCAAGCCATCTCAATAACCTTGGCATCTCCTTCTCCTCTCGTTTTGAGCGCCTTGGAGATCTGAGCGATCTGGAGAATGCAATCTCGACGCTTAGGGATGCTGCTGGCTTGACTCCGCATGGTCACCCTCGCAAGCACGGTCGCCTTAACAACCTTGGCAGTTCCTTCAGAGCTCGTTTCGACCGCCTCGGGGAGCTGAGTGACATCGAGAATGCAATCTCGACGCTCAGGGATGCCGTTGACCTTACTCCTCACGGTCACCCTGAGAAGCCCATGCGTCTTAGCAACCTCGGCGCCTGCTTCTCCGCTCGTTTCGGGCGCTTTGGCGAGCTGAGTGACTTGGAGAATGCAATCTCAGCGCTCAACAACGCTATTGACTTGACACCAAATGGTCACCCTGACGCGCCCGGCCGTCTTAGCAACCTCGGGGCCTCCTTCTTGGCTCGATTCGATCGCCTCGTGGGCCTCAGCGACGTCGAGAATGCAATCTCTGCGCACAAAGACACTGTTGATCAGATAGCTCACGATCACTCTCACAAGCCTACCCTTCTTACGGGCCTCGGCGCATCCTTCTCCGCTCGTTTCGGGCACCTAGGCGAGTTGAGTGACCTCGAGAACGCAATCTTGACGATCAGGGATGCTGTTGACCTGACTCCTGATGGTCACCCCGACAAGCCTAGTCATCTTAACAGTCTCGGCATCTCCTTCAAAACCCGTTTCGAGCGCCTCGGGGAGCTGACTGACCTTGAAAATGCAATCTCGACACTCAGGGATGCTGTTGATCTGACACCTCATGGTCATCCTGACAAGCCTCGTCATCTTAACAGCCTCGGCAGCTCCTTCTTTACTCGTTTTGAGCGCGTTGGGGAGCTGGGTGATGTCGAGAATTCAATCTCAGTGCTCAGGAACGCCGTAGACCAGACTCCGCGTGGTCATCCTGAGACACCCAGCTGTCTTAGCAATCTTGGAGCTTCTTTCTTAGCTCGTTTCGAGCGCCTTGGGGAGCCAAATGACCTCGGGAATGCAATCTCGATGCTCAGAGATGCTGTTGACCTTACTCCTGATGGTCACCCTGCCAAGCCTGGCTATCTCAACAACCTTGGCAGCTCTTTCTCTACTCGTTTCGAGCACCTGGGTGAGCTGAATGACCTGGAGAGTGCGATCTCGACACTCATAGTGGCTGCTGAACTGACTCCTTATGGTCACCCTGACAAACCTGCCCGTCTTAACAATCTCGGAACCTCCTTATCCACTCGTTTCAAGCGTCTCGGCGAGCTGAATGACCTTGAGGATGCAATTTTGATGCTCAGCGACACTGTTTACCTCACACCTCATGGCCACCCTGACAAGCCTGGCTATCTTAACAATGTCGGCATTCCAATCTCGTTTCGAACGACTCAGCGAGCTGAGTGACCTCGAGAACGCAATCTCGATGTTTCGTGACGCTGTTTACCTGACTCCTCATTGTCACCCTGACAAGCCTGCTCGTCTTAGCAACCTTGCCAGCTCCCTCAGAACCCATTTCGATCACCTCGGCGAGCTAAGTGACCTCGAGCACGCAATTTCTGCATATTGTCATGCTGCTTACTCCCCCTTTGGTCCCATTCAAGTTCGATTTCGTGCATCACAACAATGGATATCTTGTGCTCGCCGCATATCCCATCATTCACTCCTCCATGCATATTCTGTTGCCATCAACCTCCTTCCTCAGCTTGCATGGATTGGCCTGTCTCTCACACATCGTTACTCAGAACTCACCCGAGGTGCTGATGTGATGCGCGAAGCGGCAGCAGCAGCATTAGACTCGGGATCCCCAGAAATTGCAGTGGAGTGGCTCGAGCGAGGTTGTTCGATCGTTTGGGGGGAGCTCTTCCAGCTTCGCAGCTCCTATGAAGACCTGTCGTCCGCCCATCCAGATCATGCCCTTAGGCTTCGAGGACTGTCTGGCGCATTAGACCATGCTAGTGTCACTCGCGAAAAATCGCTGTCGGCATTATTAGAACACACTCAGAGTGGGCCAGGGTCCTTGCGACAAGACGCAGACAGACACCGTATTCTCGCGATTGAGCGAGATAAATTGCTGCAGGAGATCCGGAGGTTACCAGGGTTCGAACGATTCCTTCTGCAGAAAGAGTTCTCTCGCCTCCGTGCTTCAGCACACGCCGGCCCAGTGGTCATTCTCAATGCTGCAGAAACTCGTTGTGATGCGCTGATTGTTCTTGCCAACGTGGATCATGTAATTCATGTCCCACTTCCCGATTTCACTTTCAAGCGATCGGTTGATCTTCGAAGCATGTTGAAGGGTTTTATTCGTCACGCAAGGGAGGGGAAACGAGAAGCACTGGACGGCGCCAGCTGGGAATCTATCTTAACCCCGTTGTGGAAATCTGTTGTCAAACCTGTCCTCCATGCCTTGGCCTTCTCCGTACGTGTCATGGTGTCACTCCAGCTCGCGGCTAATTCTCTCATTTATTTCCAAACAGACACCAGGAGACCTCTCGCGAATTTTCTGCTGTCCGACTGGCCCCTTCACGTTTCTCCCTATCCATGCAGCTGGTCTATATGACCCCGAATGTTCACAACCTGGTCACAAAGTATTCGACTTCGTTGTTTCATCATACGTCCCTACACTTTCCATTCTCGCACCGTCGTCCGTCGTCGTACCTACCCGCAATCTGCGCTTCCTCATTGTTCGTCAACATCCATCGGATGGCCTATCTCGGCTTCCCGGTGTGGTCATTGAGTTAGAACACATCAGGGAGGCCATCGTCAAATCTTCGGTGTATACCACCCTTCTGGAATCGCCTGCCGGCACGGTTGAAGAAGTACTCTCCCTGATGAAGCAGGCAGACTGGGTCCATTTTGCATGTCATGGAATCCAAGATCCTACGATTCCGACTCATAGTGGGCTTTGTCTCGCGCATGGACGCCGTTTGAAGCTGGGCGACATCATCGCGCTGTCACGTCCGCGACGTGGACTCGCCTTTCTCTCTGCGTGTCAGACGGCGAAGGGTGACGAGCGTCTCTCCGACGAGGCTGTTCACATCACGGCGGGGATGTTATTTGCCGGTTATGCGGGAGTGATTGGTACATTGTGGTCGATCAGCGATCGTCTGGCGCCTGTTGTGGCGAGGGACGTCTACGGGCATCTGTTTCGGAATGGCACAAGGCCAGATTGTCGGGAGGCTGCACGGGCACTGCACGAAGCCATTGGTCGTGCTCGAGATTGTGGCACGTCGTTCGAGGAGTGGATTCATGTGGGTCTTTGAACATTTGGTTGTCTATTTGTATGCTTCGTCTTGTACCTAGATAGATTCCTCGAACAGGTGATCAAGGAATGTATTATTATCGCGACGATAGTTGATGACCAAGGACTTCCTGTATCTTATTGCCTCGTCTGCCTCCGCGCTCATGCACGTCACGCTAGACGACCTCTGGGGGTCTCAGTGTGTTGGAGATCATCCCGTCTACTAGTACATACTTAGCTACCTTTTTCGTACCTACACTAGCTTACCATATTTGGACGACAGCGTCCGCTAACACGCGCGTTCGCCCGTTCCGCTTTCTCCAGTCTCGTACAACGTCGACTGGAGGTAAGCACTTACTATATACCATATGTAACTACCTACTCACGTATTACAGTCCTTACAGACATATGCTACAGGTAGATATCAATCAGAGTCTCGTACAACATCGACTGGAGTCCTTACGGACATACGCTACAGGTCGACAATTCCTTTCACAGGTTATGAGCCCCGCCTAGCGCGGAAATAAACCGAAGACTCACCTCTGGCCAAGGTTACCCCATAGCCATACCTAAACCATGTCATCAGACCCATCATGCAGATGCACGAGTGGAATACCACTCAGTGCAGTCGGCCAGCTCCGTTCTGCCAGGTTCTCCACCATATCAGACTCCCTGAGTCTACCACCCCACACGTCTAATGCTGAACCGAGCCCAGAGCTCATCCTGGCCCCCACATCATGTGTTCCACCATGCGCACTGTCACAACAATCAGATGACCTGCGCCCACCACGCAGACCGATGTCGTACCATATAAATATTCTAGACGAAAACACTGATGACGAAAATGAGGTCCACTTCATGCTGAAGAAAACCATTGATGTGCAATGATTCTTGCATCTCTTCAAGCTCAGACCACGACTCAATGGCACAAATTACACCACATGGCTATCTGTCCTTGAAGATGCAATACATACGGCCTCCCTCCATATATACCTAAATGAATCCTTTAGCCTGGACAACCTAGAAACCAACCAGTTCACTCATATCAATTGGCATAAGGCCAATTCACTCGTTAAATTGATCCTCATGGCAACAATGATGGAAGAAGTCCAAACACAGGTCAGCCACCTCGATACCGCCACGAAAATATGGTTGGAAACTCGCCGACTTTACTTCGGCACCACTGTGACCAACTGGACACTTACCATCATCTCCCTCATTAGCACCTGCTATACCAACAGTGAGGATGTCCCAGCACACATTGCAAAAATGAAGGTCCTCTGCTGTGACCTCATACTCATGCATTGGGACATTCCTGACGACCTCTTCGCTTGTTTCCTCCACATCTCCATGCCACCAACATGGAACTACATATTCTCAGCCCTCCCTGACTACTACTCATCAGCTGAAGTCGAATGCTGCATTTGTGATGAGTCCAGTGTTTACACAAATCAAATGTTGAGCAACTTGAGTACCCTTCAGGCAACTCAACCCAGCCAATCATATTGCGACCACTGCAAGCGCTTGGGCCACTGGACAAAGGACTGCTACTCTAAGGGGAGAAAGAAGAAGCAAAGGAAGGATAAAAAGCA
>JBBPJY010000519.1:5953-16532 GCA_038088975.1 Xerocomus cyaneibrunnescens
ATTTTTCGGATCGTGAAAACAGCCCACCTATGGGGGAACGTGCGACCTCTGAGTCGTAGTTTTCGGCAAGTCCAAGATCATCGTCACATTCGGAAAAGCCCTGCAGGCGACTGGTGAATGATCTGGTTGCAGAGATTGCTACCTCATTGTTGTGCCTCTATCACCGTGACGGAAGGCCGAAAGACATGGGCCTCCGCGATTTCAAAGACATCGGTACCTCGTCACAACCTGCAAGGAGATGAAACACCAACGACTGTTGATGGAACGAAATCGAACACGAAGCGTTACGTAGCACGGCCAAACGTGTGGAGTCACGAAGCCCGCTGGTGTCGTGATTCATACCCCACACGACCAATGAATCTTCTTTCGATGATTGACGTGGCCTCGCCTTGACCACGACCGGATTCTCGTGCCTTTTCGGGTCCTGTCGTTCCTCGTGCGAGCGTAGATGTGTGTGCACGGACTGCCATCGATTTATGGTTCTCCCTGTCCACGTTCACCTCTGGACAGGCCGTTTGGCAAGCGACGATGGTTTCAGATAACGTCGAAGCCTCCCAAGTATCAGACGGACATCGGCATTTGCCGAAGATGACGACTGCACCCGTGGACGCAAAAAGCCACCACCACGCCTCGTGAAGAAAAAAAAAAGAAAAAAGAGCCAGCCACCGCGTCACCGCCCCTAAAAAAAGGCGCATGATGCCCTCGGAGGAGAGCGTCACGCCCGTTCAAAAGAAGCTACCACCATTTCAAAAAAAGATGCGGGCAGATGCGTATCACATCGAGTCAGACCAGACGGCACAGATCCGGCCACCTCGAATTCGGAGGTGTTCACTGCAGCGCGCTTGGGGCCCATCGATGGCTTCAGCTTTCCGCATTCGGACGCACAACGGGCCCGCAATGCACTGCGTCTGCGCACACGCGCACCTCCATCACACGCCTCGTTGGTGACGCATGCATTGATGGGGGCCGGCACGCGATGCCCGAATCCCTGGACGCCGACGTCCATAAAGAAAAAAAAACGAGGGACGAGGGGAGATCGCCGAACGCGTTCCCGCGATGGGTCGTCTGGATCCAGATCGTCCGTTGGCATAGAACATACGGTGACGTTCGATGCCATCCGCCATTGGACATGGACGCCGCACCGCATCGCAACGTGCATCTCCCCATCTCATCTCATCGCCACCGCCCTTTGTCAAAAACAGGGGACTCGGGCGAGGAGGCGTGGTGTACGTCGTGGAAACGGCGCGCTGCGTGGAAGAATGGGTCTATTTGACAGCGGACGCCAGAGAATGGACGATTCGTCAACGGGGCTGCCTCGAGGCTCGCGTCTCTGCATATATATATATCCGTGACGCGTGACGTATGCGTCTGAGACGTCCGAGGTCGTGTGATGGGGCGTGTTGCACGACTCCCGACTCAATAAAGTATCCGCATCCTCGGACTAGGAGCTCCACCGCATGTTATTATACCATGTTTACCATTTCGCTTTTCAGTGGCGACGAGAACGACCATCGAGATCGTCCTACAAACGAATATGTACGAGCACCAGCTACGCGTGCGACGAAATCAAAGCGCAGGTCATGGTAAAGAAAAAAAAAAGCGACACACCACCGCCTGCGACGGTGAGACTATATACGGATATGTGTACTGGATTGATTATAATGCGTGATGTCATACCACCAAAACGTGCGGGAAAAAAAGAAAAGCGAAAAGCGAAAACGAAACCTGTTGATGCGTGCGTATGCGAGGGACCGTCGTCCGCCTGACTTGATAACAGCGGCACGAGGGCGATAGGATAACGATGCAAGTTGAAGACGAAACAGGGACTGGGTGAAGGTGCGGGCTGATGTGGTAAATGCGAACGCGAGCACATAAAGTCTTGGAAGGGAAAATGGATGCTTGGAAAAGATGCGCGAGTATCGATGGACAATGACGATGCTATCCAGGTCCACGAGGCGAGATGCTAAAAGACCGGACGAGGGCGGGGAGAAGATCCACTTCAGAACACACCGCCGTCCCAGCTGGCACGCTTGCGCTTGTTGTCGTTTGCCTTGCGCAACTGCAAGTCTTGCGGCGAGACAAAGCTCATGCCACGCTGGTGCGGCTGGCGTGCACCCGTACCCGACGTACTCGCACCTACCTGCTGGGCCGTCTCCACGAGCAGCGCTTGCGCTGTCTGGAGTGCCTGGGTGACTGACGAGTACGGCGCGATCGGTGGCGCAGACCTCAAAGACATGTTCGAGCGCGCCAAATCCAGTGCTTGGCCCTGCCTCGAGGTATCTGTGGCGCTGGCCGCATCATGGTGGCCGTCCGCAGAGTGGCTACCGCTATAATAATGCAAATCGAGGAAGGGCAGATTATGGAAATCGTTGGACGTCGATGGCTTCCACAGATCAACGCCCGACTGTGCATCTGCTGTGGTGTGTAACGGGGCGGAGTCTGACGAGTGATGGGGAAGCGCGTCGAAAAAGGGTAGCGACCGCGTGTTCGTAATGACGGTTTGCGGATGCGGTTGAACGTGTGTCGAACGTGCCATGGTGGAGCGCGGCTCTGACGGCGGAACAGATATGGACCTGCCATGCGACGTAGATGAATGCACATGCGACAGGGGCCGCATAGGGCGAGACGCCGTGAGTGGCGTCGCAGGCGGCGTCGAATGTGCTAGATCGACCATGTCCTCCATGTTGCTGTGGGGAGCAATGGCGAATAGCTCGAGGGTGGATGCGATGTTCAAAGACGTCTCCGTGTCGTCTTTCTGGATGCCGATCTCGCCGGCGGTGGAAGCAGACGCAGAGACTTCAGCCTGATCGTTGAGCGTAATCGACGCCAGCTCGATTTCGTCAATGCCAGGGAGTGCGGGCGTGTGTATCTGCATGGAGTGCAGGCCAGAGGGCTGCTGCATGCCTGACAGCCCAAGACCAGGTGTTCCAAATCCGAAACCAGGGCCATAATACGACTGCTGCGGCTGATGGGTGCGTGCGCCAAAGATAAGGTCGCCGGCGTAATTGGAGTGATGGGTGAAGCCCCTAAAGGTGCTAGTGGGGAACATCTCAGGGTCTGAGAAGGTGGAGTGCGTATCTCCAACGCCAGCCTCTGAAGCAAAGTCGTGAAAGGTGGTCGGAAATAAGTCGTACCGGTCCATGACACCATGATTAAGGTGATGAAAGGAAAAGGGGGATGAAGGTGTTGGGGAGAGCCCATCAGCGAAAGAGGAGCCGCTGCTAGAAAACGTGGACGTGTCGAGTCGGGGATTGGCAGAAAACCAGTCCTGCGCACCCCAGGGGGATTTTCCGATGGTCGGCATACGACGCATAAAGGGCGACTGATTGAAAGGGTAGTCAGAGGAAATGTGCGACGAAGTCGGAGAGCCGGTGTTGGCTGACCAGCTGCTCGAGTGAATCGGGGTTTCGATGCTGGACCATGTGCCCTGTGACTGGGACGAGTCAGTCAGCTCAGATAGAGACTGCGATGCGCTAGGCACGAAATCAGGGATGGAGAGGGGTTCGGACAGAGGATCAATAGTCTCCATGTCCATCTCAGCAAATGGCTCGGTCGAGGACGGTGTCTCGACCTGGGGGGACGATTCTGACGTGATAGGGGGGCATTTGAAGAGCCTACGTGTGGACTCTTCTTCGGCAGCGGAACTGTCTTCGTCTTCGGAACAGGTAGTGCTTTCTGGCACGCTCTTTGTACCGCCTCTGAGGAGTCTGGAGGCACGCTTCTGCCGTGTTGGGCCGATGTGGGAGGTTGTGGAGGGGAGCTGATCGTCTGTTGCTGCGCGGATTGGGAGATGAACACCGCCGTCTCTCTTCTTCTTCGGGGCGTTGCGTGGCTTGTAGCCCGCGGCCTGGTAGAGTTCAGGGAAGGCGTTGCGGAAGCGGTCGCGGAGGTCCGTCGAGCGGCGGTTCTGCTCTTGGAAGATGGGGTCCTTGACGATGGTGGCCCATACGGTGCCGTGTTTTTCGTAGCCGGCCTTGAGCGCACGGTCCTCCTCTTCTGTGAATGGACGACGCTTCTTGGAGCGGGTCTTCTCAAAGATGGAGCGGCCGTCTGGGAGGGTAGAGCGGACCTTGCTGGAGAGATGGGTCTTGGCGTTGGGGTAGTGCTCCTTGTACGCGTCGGGAAAGTAGGTACGGAACCTAGAAGGGGAGTGAGGGAGGCAACGACGGAAGCGGGAGCGACGCACCGGTCCTTGAGGTCGACCGGGGAGCGGTTGTCAAACTTGAGCTTTGGGTCCTTGAGGATGGCCTTCCAGTTGCCGACGCCCCACTGTCCGGTTGTGAGCTAGGCGTATTGGAGGATAGATGCACGCACCGTGTTGCAGCCGTCGACGAGCATCTGGGTCTCTTCCTCTGTCCACTTTTTGCGCTGTTTCTTCTGCACGACGAAGCTGTCCTGCTTGTCGTCGGCAAGTCTGCGAATCTTGCCCTTGCGTTCGGGCATGGTGGAGTCCTGTATGGAGGTGTCGTCGCGAAAGTTCCAGGCTGGGACGAGCCGTGGAGAGGAGGGCAGGGCGAGGGATACGCGGCGCGGGTGCTTTGGGGGGGGTTCGCTGGACATGGCTGATAATCGAGAGCAAGGTTGATATGTATATGTTTTTATTACAAGTCACTGCCACGCTAAGCTACCTGGGGCGCTATCCGCTCCTCCACCCGGCCGAGCCGTTCTATCCACACACCCAGCCGACCTGCCAGCTCCCCAATCTGTCCCCGTGACAGCACACGCGGCTGCACCCACGTTATGTGTGCTTTTTCATCCACCTGGTCCAGTGTACCTCGTATCAACTTGAGGCTGCACGCACTTGATTATCAGCAACACGCCCCTCCAATATCCCCCGTTTGTGCTCACCTCAGTGCCTTCATGATCAAATGTTCCACCTCATCTATCGCCAGTCGCGTCTCCTCGGCGATCGTCTGGAACGTCATCGTGCGGTTATTCGCACCCCGTTTGAACACAGACTCTATCAGCGCCATGAGACAGATCTTCTGTCGAAGAAACGGATAGTTTTGTTCCAGGATCGGCTGAAATCATTCCATTTCCTCCTTAGCTTCTCCCGTCTCAGTACGGCCCTCCGCACCCATCACGCACCTCCTGCGGAAAAAGTGGCGCTAGCGCTTCGAATTTGCCAATGTTCCCTTCGTTGAATGTGAACAGCAGCTTCTTGATCCAATCATACTGCGTGTTGTCCAGGGCGTCCAGTATTGGGTGCATTAACTAGTCGGATGAGTTCATCGTCAGTATCACTCGTCCTCGCGCTCCGGCTAATAAAAACACTCGTTTTCAAATAGCCCGAACGACCTACCAGTTCACCAAAGTTGTAGATACTCTCGCCGAGAAATGCCGAGATGCCAAGATCGTGCGCGCGCAACAAACGTTCCTCCGCCGTGAGGTCGGTCCCAACATCAACACATGCCAGATACAGCAACGAGTGCTTGTAATACGGCGCATATTCTGCTTTGGCCTGCAATCACGATTGCGTTAGTGTTGTAATCCACCAGAACATTCTCGATGTTCATATCACCTTGTAGTAGTCTGCGGCCACCCGATAATACGATGCATTCACAGCATTATCCACACCCTCGAGTTGATCGAGCGTCTTCCAGGCTGCGTCCATATCCTTCTTGGTCCCTTCCAGATCCCCATATACCAGTTTGGCATAAGCGATGTTGGCCAGCAACAGCACATATGCCTCCTTTGACTTATCTGCATCGATTCGTGAGAGAAGTGCGCTCAGAAAACCAAGCTGTGCTTGGGGATCTTCGCGACGAGGTGAGTTCTGATGGAAATTACCGGCAGGAATGGAACGCACTCGTAATCTCCTTCGATACCCGGGTTCCTAGCTCCACGAGTTTCTGCTGGTTCAATTTGGACTCAAAGTCCCTCACAAACTGCTGGAAGACGACTACGCGGCACGGCTTTGACAGGGGGTGATCGAAGAATTCGAAGAGCTTGAGGGTGAGCTGGTGCCATAGTCTATCACTCGATATGAGTGCTGCCCATGATTGTCAAGCGTGTAACCTACTTTCGTGAATAGAGGTTCCTGAATGCCTCAAAGAAGGGATGCAAGTCTGGGGGTGTCGACGAGAGTGCCTTGGCGATAAAGTCGTCAAGGACGAGCTTGGGAGGTGGCGCAGAAAAGTCTGGGGTGGATGGCGGCATGTCTATAGGCGGTGTCTGGCTATGAGGGGGTGAGGAAGGGAAGTGTCGAGTAGGAGGACGGACTGACCGCGACGCGTATGCGAGCAGACTCGTCAGCGTTGTGGAGATTGTTTGAGCGTATTTTGCGACGGCCTTGAGAAATAACAAGACCAAACTGACGCTTTCCCATCCGGACAGCAGACGGCGTGCTCCTTGATCGTCAGACATGCTCAGCGGGACGTTTCAGTTTGATGTGGTGGTGCTCGGGTTGGCTTTAACTACCGCTGAGCGCCAGCCACATTTAACCTTGCAGCACTACGCCTGTACTCGCCATTCTAGACATTGGCACTTTAATTGGCACGCCAGCTCGGTTATTGTACTTGTCACATGACGACCACACCGCACCACTTGACCCGGCTGAAACGCGTCTCCCTGTCGCCGCAGGGCACGGATATGCCCCGCCTTAGCGCCCATTAATTAACCCCACGCTTACCAGCAGGTAAAGGCGAGGTCACACATATATGCAGGCGTGGACGTCTACCAAAACGCCCCCTTCCCATCCCCACCTACCCGCCAACTGATCGACGGGCCCCTCCCCTCCGCAAAATGCCTTTTCTCAGCAGCCTCATTTGCGTTCCCGCCGGTTCCTGCCATCTGACGGACCCAAAAATACCGGTATGTCTTCCCATCCCAAGGTTCGCCGCTTATAAATTGATCGCCCTTCATTGACCATCTCTTTCCCCGGTTCTTTCCTAGCCATCGATCTCACAGCTCTTCCGTACAAACTCAGTTCCGTCTCCGATGGACACCCAGTGCATCCATCGGTTGTTGGAGGAGTGCAAGGCGGAACTATCCGGCTTTGCCGAGGAGATCGAGCATGCTCGTGCACAAGTGTTGCGGCTCGAACAGCAGCGTGATCGGGTCCAAGACATCGTCCAAGAGCTCGATGCACTCATGTCACCCGTTCGCCGCATGCCCACGGACATCATAGCCAAGGTCTTCGAACACTGTATTTGGGACCAGCCCACACCAAGGGCCGATCCTCGGATGGCACCATTATTACTTGGCCAAGTCTGCCGTTCCTGGCGGTACCTCCTCTTCTCCCTTCCACGTTTATGGACCACGTTGCAGCTCGATTTGCCATCGGTTAGCAAAGATTGGGAGGCTCTCGTACAGTCTAAGAGCCTAAGCATGCATGTGTGGCTTTCTCGCTCGAAAGCCCTCCCGATATCCCTCTTCTTCAATCACGCCAAAGGGTCCCTCATTCCGTGGCATGCGCTCATGCATCTCGACAAGGAGATCCTCACTTTCAGCTGCCGGCTGAAAGATCTCTCCCTGCACTTCTCGTCCCGATCTCTCGGCTGTCTGTTGACATTCACTCAGAGTCCTCTCCCTTACCTAGAGCACTTGGAACTGCAAAACACCAACTCGCTCCCCACGAACGAAAATCCACCCCCGATCGTATTGCACTGCGCACCCTGTCTCCAAAGCTTGAGCCTGTCCTGGTGTAGTCTTGATCTTCGCGGGTTCCAGATCCCGTGGACGCAGCTTCAGCACCTCAACCTCGAGTATGATGCGAGCTCGTTTTGGAACCCCGTCCATAGCGACTATCTACAAACCCTTGCCTGCTGTCCCAATCTGACCACGCTCTATCTTGGTATAGGCGCACCGATCGATGACGTGGACCCAGCCAACCTCGTGCCCGTGACCCTCCCCCACGTCCATACGTTCAAATCGAGCATCTACGTCCAAACGCCGTACCTCGTCCACTTTTTCGACGCCATCCGCATGCCCCAGCTCCGTCACTTTGACGTCAAGAATGTCAGTCTCGCGCTGGGTAGTTTCACGGGGCAGACAGAGTGTCTGCCCCTTTTGGCGCGCTGCGCCGACACGCTCGAGAGCGTGTGTTTTAACCGAGTCGACATTGCCGACGCCGCGGTGTTGTCGTGTCTCGCGCAGCTGCATCGGTTGAAGACGATGAGTTTCCTCCCAGGTGTGCTAAGGCTCAACCACAGGCTTATCACCGCGCTCACGCACGACGACGCGGGCGAACGCATGTGTCCAGCGCTTGAGGTGCTCCGGCTACGATGCTCCTCGGTCGTCCCCGTTGACGCCATCACGCGCCTGGTAGCGTCGCGGTGCCAGGCGGCATGCAGGCTCAAGCGGTTTTCGTTGCAGTTTGCGTCGTTCGAGTATGGGCTGGACACGCGGGACGACAAGATCAAGCAGGTGCAGGTGCAGTTGAGCACGTACGTCAAGGACGGGCTCGAGCTCGTCTTGACCAAGTCGAGCGGCTCGGGGTGAATAGTACAGGCGTTGAGTGGCGTCGTCGGCTTTCTTGGATTGTGTTTGGTGTTCTCGTTCGTCTGCACTGTTGTCATGTTCAAGCTTGTAGGATACCTTCAGGTGTATGGATATGATGATATTGTGCATAGCTCTTCGACTCCCATAGGTGGAGCCCTGCGAATGGCACTAGTTGGCTCTACAAACGCGTTCACGTTCGGGGGATTGCGCAGCAGCCATCCCATCCCAAGGTGTCTCATGAAAGCTTGTATGTATTGCTACTGCTTTGGGATTATCCGGGCCCCTTCGCACCCGCAAGCCAGCCCCATGCCGTACCAGCATTGAGTCGAGATATAGTTCAAGGAGACTCCCAAACAGAGAAGCAGGACAAGTTAGGATTGACGACGGTCACTTGGCCTAGATTTCCTGTTATGGTAATGCATATTGATAGAGCGGAAATTGCTGTACCGATAACAAATCGCACGTAATCATGTGTACGCAATTTTGGACGGATGCACGGCGTATCTCTTCTTCGGTTCGGTTGCGGTATGAAAAATGTGCTCTGTATCCCACTAGGACATACGATAGTATCCTAGTGACCTCCATGGCAACCACAAAATTATTCCTTCTCATTGTCGGTCTGGTCGCGCAACTACGTGCGTTTACACCGCCCAACGACCGACCTCCCACCGAGCAGCTACGCGAACTACGCGGTAGAGAGGTCCTTTTACCGCAGGATCTCGCACTTCTAAAGGTGCGTGCACGCAACGTCTCGAGTCTGACATTTCAACGCTGACCGGATTGCGCTGCCGTAGATAATATTATGGTCCTGGGTCCTCCTCGAAGCCTCAGTCGTCGTTGCACTGAGCGAACATTGTCCGCCCGCGATCGCCCGCCCGCTCCTTTATCTCCTCCCTATCTCACTCACCTCGTCAGACCCCACCGCACTCACCACACCTACCCCAGCCTTCATCATCGGTACCGCTCTCGTCCTCGCTGGCGCATTCCTCCGTGTGCACTGCTTCCGTGCCCTCGGCCATCAGTTCACCTTTGAGCTCTCCATCCGCCCTGAACACAAGCTCGTCACCCACGGCATGTACGGCGTCGTTCGACACCCGAGTTACACGGGCATGCTGGCCACTGTGGCTGGTTGGTTTTTGTGCCTGCTTGATCCGAGAGGTGTGGTCGTGACCATGATTGCAGGGGTGTTCAGTTCCGGGTCAGGTGTAACAGCTGATGGCAGCGAGCGTGGCGTGACGTCAACGATCCTGTTAACTTGCATGTGGGCAATGGCATTGTACAGGCTATCCCTCTGGGTGAGTCAGCGGATGAACAAGGAGGACGCAATGCTAGAGAAGAACTTTGGCGAGGTGTGGCGGGCGTGGGCAAAGAGGGTGCCTTATCAGTTAGTTCCTGGCGTATATTGAACGGCGGGTGTCCGGTGAACTTGTAAGCACGGGCGCAGCCCAATCGTCGGTGTCCCACTTCGTTTCCCTCGTGTATCTTTGTCCTAGGTGACGTGTTTTGACCTTTGACCTTGCCCTTTGCCGTGGCATTTTTGCTACTTTGGTGGCCTTAGCACTCCGTGCTTATGTCCGAAGGTGTCCATCAGTGTCGTATATTTTGTCGTCGTACACGAAGACAATTCTGTATGGTCTCAAACTGACAAGGAATCTCGCAACGATCACGCTCGAAGGGAACACTTTCGGAGGAAAGAATGAAATTCCAAGTCTAAAAGTGTAATACATGGGTGATTCCTACTTATATACTACATATTCATGTGCATGGACCATACTATGTCATGATTCTAGATCTGTGACAAGGTGAAGAGGAAAAGAAAAAGTCTTTCAGTACCCCCTTTTCAAGGACTGATGTCCTCAGCAGTTGGAAACTCAAATGAGGATTCTGGAAATTTCCATAATGTTTCCTGGAAGAGAAGAAAGTCTGCTGACTGGAGGACTTTTGTGGATGGAGTGGGCAAGGGATGATGAAGGCATATAGGACATTGGCAGATGGGGTCACTTGTGGCTCTCAATTTCATTGTAGCTTTGGGTCTGACAGCCAGGGGGTGTTTCTGATGAAAGTCTTTAACCATATTCAGTGCATGTTGCAGCTCTGTGGCCTTTTTCCACTCTCTTTCTTCATGAGGGAATCCCTT
>JBBPJY010000520.1:0-16530 GCA_038088975.1 Xerocomus cyaneibrunnescens
CGGGGTTTGCGATGAGCAGTAAACCCTGACAGCCACTGCTTTTCACCTCCATGACTGCCCTAATGTACGACGTCGTACCTGACCCTGGAAGAGGGGGCAGAAGTGTGTACCGGGCACAGGAGCGGGTAAGGCCGCGATATCGGCATCCAGGTGACATCTCTTTCCACGCGGTATAAGGAACCATGCGTATGGATCGGGCTCACAGCCTTCACGCCAGAGGTTTAAGGGGTTACTTTTGCAGTTTTGTCCTCCTTGTAACGAGACCTCCCTATCTGGGAGAACGAGGCTGGACAAGCCCACTCGAGCTGATCGGCGAAATATAGTACTTCGCCGCGATCCGTTTGCTCGCATAACTGTATGCCTTGTACATATCTCAGCAGTGTGTATTTCGTTTCGATTTTAGATATGCCCACATCCACGCTCCAGTGGAGGACATGCAGAACCGGTACACTGAGGACCTTGCTGGCATAGTCTCCGGTCGCGACTTTGCTCGCAGTGTAGAGACGAGGCAGCGTAAATGGTGGATAGGTGATCTTGACGACAAACTTCGTGCCGTGGTCGAACGTTGGGAGGAAAACCTTGTCGAAGGAACCTCCTACTAGCCAAGGTGACGACGTGAGAAACGACGATCACAAAGCGTCACTTGCCTGCCTCGGTCTTGACTGTGTAGATACAGCAACCTGCGCCAGCAGCTTCTATGACGATTCGTTCCAGGCCAGCAACGTCGAAAACCACATACTAGATGCGTATTTCTGCAAATTTTGAATTTGAATGTGAACTTCGGCAAAAAGACAATGATGGCTCTCATTCTCGTTCTTTCTAAGTCCGCCTTCTAGTGATATGCCGCCGAAAAAAACTGGATATGCAATGGGTGGTCTGCAGAAACCACTGGATAGAGGTCTTATGCATGAATGACCGGGGGAGAGAGGTCGTGGTTCTACATTGAGTAGTCGCCGTCAAGCAACAAGCGTCGCCGCGAAGCGCAGTCGGACATACATCAGCGACCAATTCCCAGTCCGATCCCTACAATCCACCGCACACATCTGCTCGACTTCGTCTAGGATTGCCTCCGCATCCACGTCATCGACCGTTTTTAAAAACGTCTTGCGTGCAAAGAGCTGCAACCATGCACGAAGACCGCCCTCTCCAAGCGGTGTCAGCCTTGGTACCAAAGACATTGTGTCGACTCGGAAACCAGCGTTTTGGAGCAGCTGTGAAGAACCCGGTCTGGTCATACCATGTCCGTTTGACGAGTCAAGTTCATCAGCTCACCGTCTGGTATTCTCCGATGCTAGGGAAATACCAAGGGTCCATCTCCTCTGGATCGAGTCCCCGTTTCCTCACGGCGTGGTATAGCGCAGACCTGATGCCTGTAATCTCTTGAATATTCTTCGTGACACACGACAGATAGGATGCACCCCACCGGCACAGTTCATGGATCCCCCCATTTCACACACGAATCGTCCTCCGGGTTTGAGTACGCGTTTGAGGCCGTCGAGTACGCCGGCAGGATCGCGTCTACACCAATGCAACGCGGCGTTGCTGAACGCCGCGTCGAACAGCTTCCCTAACGACAACGAAGGTGGCAATTCGAGGTCCTGAGCATCGCAAACGAGGGTGCTCTTGACGCCGTTCTTCGTCGCTTTTGACACCTACAGCAAAACGTTATGATACCTATCGGAAACGAGAAACGCGATGCAATGATTCAGACCGACCATGTCTTCGTTGTAGTCGACGCCCAGCACGAAGCCCTCTGCGCCCACCGTGTTCTGGATCTTGAGCGTGAGTTCTCCACTTCCGCAACCAAGATCTATGATGCGGTCGCCAGGACGAGCGTTGAGCCAAGACTGAACGGGTCCCGTGTACTCGTCTGAAAAGACAAATGAGGCGGTCCTGACATAGTCGTCTGCGCTGTAGTCCCCTTGGACTTGCTGCTGGGAAGAAGTATTGGCCATGGGCATACAAGCCTGTGCGTAAAGCCCCCAAGTTCGATAGTCGCAATATTATACTCAGGGGCCTTCGGCGATGGTGCCCTCGGCCGATGGAGGATGTTCATGCTGATGACTTGGCAACTTGGAAGTGGGAGCATCGGCCGAGGACCCGAAGTCCGAACCCCGCGTACTAATCCCAGCTTCATGGATGTTTCTCGGGAGTCCTGTAAGCCACTCGTGGTGCTACTGCTTTCGATGTACTCTACAATGTACCATCTTCATGACAGTCAAAACGGTACAGGTTGAAAGAGCTTCCCGGTATCCTCCATACTCAGGCTGGAGTGCTCGAGCTCATGCCCATATGATGCCGCTTAGGATACTGAAAGAATAGTGTACTCGGTGATATCGACAGGAGTATGCTTGTAAAAAAGAGCTGCAAGAAAGCAATGGATAAAATAGGTGGACTGCAGGTCGATAATATGGTTCGCGTTTCAACGCCTGCGGGACAGCGGCCTTGTATGTTCATCACAGTAACGATCGCAATGTTCACAGACCATGGAAGGGAAACGAATGCTACTCAGACGTACGTATCATTGGTAGCTGTCGGTCCTAAAGAATATTCCTGGTTCTCTCAGCCCGTGCATACCTCATTTTTGTAGAGGGACGTAGGTCTCGGATTCGAGATTAGAAGACAACGGGTAGGCACTGACTACTCAGGTTAGCTATGTGTGACGACGAGAGATGTACAAAAAGACCTCGTTGGCCGTTACCGTGTTATCCTCGGCGTCAATGACATGGTCCAATGTTAGTTTTTTCCTCGAGGGAGGGTTGAGGTTGTTTCGTGCCTCGAGGCTGGCGATGACGCGCGATATCGTCCTATAGTCACTCGTGGATCTTCTGACAGGATAAGCCTCAGTCCCTGTGACCTCGCCTTCGTAGACTTGTTTTGTTTTCTTCATTCCTGTGCCCGAGCAAAAGAGGAAATAACATGATCATGTGGGACATGTTGGGTGAGCGTAACTACCGGTCGAAGAACATACATAGCTCTCCGAGCTGCCTCTGCAAGAACTTTGGTATACTTCACCTGTATATCGTACACCTCTGACTCCACCATGGTGTAAAATAGGACTTCGATCCCTAGCTCGTACAATACGAGCAGTGCAGGGGCAAGGAACGCGGATGACTTGATCAGGTCACAGAGGGCGGTGGGGCGAGAAATATAGCTGGTGTGATAGTTTGGTAGCTGAATCTGCGATACCTTTACAGATGTTAGGATAGGATGAGAGGCGGGATGGACGAATGAAAGAGGCTGCAGAAGGGAAGGAAGGGGTCGTGAGCGACGGACATCGGCGCAGATCGATCACATACATCTGATGATGACTAACGATGAAATGCATTACATGCGATGGTAAGTCGGAAGGATCACCACTTGGAGGACGCACAATCTGTGGTTGAAACGACGCGGCGGTGTGTGTGCACTGATCTGTTTCGATGAGAGGGACTATGCATAATGCGAGGAGGGCAGACAAACCACAAATTATCTCCGTAACCTCATGTCGCTGATGACACCAGCGTCGAGAATGACCGGAGCGTACTGGTGATACGGAATTGCATTGATGCTGGCCTTTGAACAGCTACCCGTCGACATCAACGTTGGTAGCCCATTATGGTTCACTGCAATGCGGGTATCTTGCAGGCCGGAAAAAGAAGGCGGTTCGAATGTGGAGAGTAGAAGACGCGAAATAAGTGGCGACAAGGGGAACGGAACAGACTGCACTGTTTGGTCGTCGACAGACTATGGAAAAGGTGGCTGTTCTCGGCCCGGTTGGAGTCCAGAACAACGTCACGCCCACACCAGTTCTATGCCACTCAAATAGAGGCTGAGGGTATTTCTACTGCCGTTTCTTCGCCAGTCAGGAAACGGTGCTAGTATCAACAGTTCCATTCATCGGACCTGAACTATATTGAGCACCCTAGACTGTGGCACATGCGGTCTGAGCGTTAATTAAATGCATCTGCCAGTGCACCATCATCGGGTGATCCCCACTTATCTCCGTGACAGCGGGTCTCCGCGAGTTTGCTTTGACAGGGACAACTTGAAAAAAAGGCTAACTCGCAGACCGGCCGTGCCTTTGTCGTTGCAGCCCTTGCCTATGGACACAGAAGAATTTTTCGCGTACTTGGTCCCTCTTAGTAGTCACGTCATCTCGTATTCACTGGTGAGTAAAGTACTGTTCAAGCAATGTCATCATTGGTGTTGAACGTTCCAGGAACACAAACGTTGAGCGCGCTCCGATATTTGCATCTCTGTCGACATCCTCGGTGGGGCTACGTGGGGAACGTTCCGATGCACGTGTAGTCTCTTTCTGTTGGTGACTTTCGCATATTCCTTCCCTCTCACGCACTATTCCCAAAGGCGAAATTATCCTTCGAGGCATGTATAGTCCCTTCAATCTTTTAATGAGGCAGAGCGATGACGCAGTGGTTGGTGTGGTCTAGCAGTTCGAAGCCGAATTTAGTTTACTCGGAGATCGGCCATCTTGGCGCCCGAAATGGTAACGTTCTACGTGTTATTCAGAGGGGAATGACTTTTGCCGATTCATCCACACGTACCGGTAATCCTTCACCTCCGGCGCGTACGAGACGTTGGAATGGACGACTCATTCCTTCGACGCTTCCACCTTAGACGATAACCGGAATACAGGTATTTACAAATACGCTCAGACCCCCTAGGTCAGATCGACCAGTAAGCAACACCTGTTTTATCGTAAAGAGTCATGACTGTGCAACATTCCCCTCTCGGCCTATCCGACATCAGATACCACCTTTATACCCTCTTTCTTCTCACAAAGAGTGATATCTTGACCACAATTATTCCGGTGGTAGGTATTTCGCTGATGTACCCGTTTCACTTCATAACCCACTAGACACTATTTGCTATCACCTCGGCACCACTCTGCGATCTCATTCACATGTTACCTACGATCGTGTGGGTCTGGACCCATATCCTGCAGTTCGACCTTGCGAACCAGATCAAGGCGCCGGAGGAAGACAAACTGAACAAACCATCGAGGCCACTTCCGGCGGGGAGAATCTCTTTGCGCAATGCGACGATTTTCCGGTGGCTCATCGCCCCGCTATGCCTAGCATATTTCAGCACTCTTTAGCACTCAGCTAGTGTTCGCCAGCCTCGAAATGCAACTGTTCACCATTTGGTACAACAAGTTTGATAGCGACAAGGACTGGCCGTCGAAAAACCCCATTCTCGCTATCATGTACGGTTGCATGGAGCTTGGGGGTACCTCAGTGCAGGTTAAGTCCGTCGTTCTCCGCTCAATTGCACATCCCGCTTACCGTGCTTTAAATTATAAAGGCTGTGATCCTTCCAGAGTCAGTGAAACCGGGAAGCTCGCGGTTCAACTCACCATCGCCGTCTTCACCTCCACCGTACACTGCCAAGACTTCAAAGACATCGAATGCGACCATCTCACGGGCAGTTGCACAGTCCCGATCATGTTCCCTGTCGCTTCCCGCCTCGTCGTTGGCTTGGGTCTTCCCATCTCCTCTGCTGCATCTGGGACATCAACCTGTTCTGTACGCTCGCGTTCGTCGCATACGGGTGTTTCGTCCGGGGACGGTTCTTGTGCTTGCGGACGCGCGATGCGGATAAACGATCGTGCAAGTATTACAGCGTAAGTCCTTGATCGATGGCTGTCTGAGCTGTCTCGTCGCATGTCCTGAATCGGCCTCCTGCAGATCTGGTTCTCCATCCATCATTTATTGCCCGGGTACTGGAATTATTTCCATGACAACAACCATGCCCGCGGTGGGGAGCTGCTCCAAAAAACTTGGGACCTATTTCCGGGTACATCGCTTTTGAAAGAAAGGTAGTGAGCTTGTCTGAATCGCGCTGGTGTTAACTTTATATCTCCAAATCATTTGTGAGAAGAGTCGAGATCTTGACATACATATTCAAATCTTAGTTGCCATATTCCATCTGACCTGTACACCTTTTGTATCATATCGCGCTCTCCTGACCTTGAAATGTTACTACCAGTTATGCTATAAATCAAACAATTTGAGAGTCATGTTTCATCTCATAGATGGATACGATGGGGTACAAAACCAACCACATGAACGACGACACCCCATCTTCTCCCTTAATGCTATCCAGCGACCCTCCATGTCACCCGTACCACAAGCCCTGCCAAAGCAGCGTCCAGACGCCGACACCGACATGCATGTTCTCTGATACGCCACATACAATACAATCGAGGGACGCTGCTCCGCATCACAGTTGGCTGCAGCGCAAGAGGTGCACCCCCGATCCCCGTACCCTGGGCTGGTGTGAGTGGGGCCGGTGCTTCTATAAACGAAGGTAAGAAAGGTAAAGACGTACTTGGAAAGCCCTTATGCTACTGTTCTTTGCCTGGGCCGACATCGCCAATCGAGAGTAAACCACCTCAAGGTAGATTTTAAGATGAGAGCATCCAGACATGGGCTGGGGCTAGTCCCTTCGGCAGATGCTTGCCCATCGTCGTACTCAACGAACCAGCAACATCCCACCTCCCGCCATACATTCCAAATGCAGGAATTATTGCGTCGCACGCTTATTCATTCGACCTCGATGCGGCACTGAGGCCATGTAATAGTCTCAGCGGACTTATGGATCAAAGTTCGCAGAAAATCGGTCATGCATCGCTGTTCAACTCCCGTCTCTCTCATTGTCTCGACCACGTTTCAGGCCGTGTTCATTACGTGGATGTTATTGCCTTTGAGACGACGGACATCAGGACAAGACATAACGAGGAAATCAACTCTACGATGCGCTCTCACATCTTGAACCCGGTCGCCCCTAACTCCCGTTTGAATGGGACTAACGAGACGCAAGTACAACGACTCGTTGCCCGCCTTAGACAGCCATCCGATGTACTCCTCCTCAGGCTGACATCGGATGGACATGGGGTGAGCTACAAGCAAGTTGCCGCAGATAGCGTGATCAACATGCAGTTGTCGGAATAACAAGGATGCGCGCAGCCTCAGAGTGCAACCGGCTCGAATGACTACCGGTATGACGCACGCGGCACATCTACACTGCATTCTATGATTATATTCTTTGTTCTCGTGTACTTTATCACTTCACTGGTCCGTGTTCGGTAATCGACTCCTCTCGTAATTCCCTTCCTTTTTGTATACAACATACTTATCTCATATATAAGATCTTTCCGTTGCTGTCGAGCACCTCAGTCCGTTGTACTACACGATGACTGAGGTGAGTCACCTTTATATACCTTATACCTACTCGAGCTGACATGTATGTAGTCCTTCTGTCTCTCGATAGACGTCGTGCTCTCGATCTTCTCAGATTTCTATCAAGTCCCAGAAGAACTGCACTTTGGCTGAAATTCTAAGAATCTATGGACGATCAACGTTCTGTGACTTACATAGTGTCTCGAACATATTCACAATCATCCATGGCCTTGTAACCCGATATTGAAGCTGTTCGTTTTTAGTCGGCGCTTGGAGTACTATGTCGGATATCCTCATACGTGTCGCAGACTCCGACATGCTATTCTTCATCGCTATCTCGAACTTAGCTTCATCGAGGACCTCGGCCATGAGTAAGACGATCTGGCCGATAGCCGCGTCATCGACGAAACATTAGCTTCTGGCTGAGGCTCTTAGACGATCGGGCGAGACTCGGATGTCGTCTTATGAGCCATGCGATGACCTTGGCTCATCATCAACACTTGGTGGGTGAGCTTACGGTACTGTGATTGGGGAACTAAGTGTGGCACAGAGAACACACCTGAAGGCAGGCATACTCTGCACCACCGTCTGCATGGGCGACGATACCATTCACGTGCGTAATGGCATATGCGTAGTCTGGATACACACATGACGAGTGTTCAAGATCAGAGATCAACTCAGGGGAGAGAGCAAAGAACTATACTTTGATGAGCGAGAGGGTGGCAGTCTGGTCTGCACCGTCTTTGCCAAAGGCAAGATGGAACACAGAAAATGCGTCCGCTCGTGTGCCCTATCCAAGGAGTGCAACAGTGCACACGATACAACACATGATCTAGCAGAAAGGGTCAAGTCATGGTTGTGTATCATGGACGAGGAAGGAGAAGACGATTGGCATCAGTCCGCAACGCATCCGATCGGGCTACTGTTGCAACTCCATATATGTGTATGTATTTACTCGCGCCGGGTTGGCTACTCCCGTGCATGGCAGCCAGGACGCGTAGGAGTCACGATCTCTTCTGAAAGTCTGCGACTTCTGCTGCTGGGCTAAGGACCATTGCGACGGTCTGGACACTAGCAATTTACTACGCCAGTATTACTAGTAGCAGCAGGGTATTGAGCTAGATTCAAGCAGTTGAAACTCCGAACTTGTCAAGCTGAAGTACTAGCCAGGGCGCCGCGCCAACGTGGTCCCAGACTCCCATGTATACTGTGCTTCGTCTATCCTAACTTTGTCATCTTGAACATGGTATCCATACGCGTCTTACCACCAGAGGTTATCTGTCAGGTTCTTTGTTTCGTGAGTCCTCGAGACATCATCCAGCTGCGACTGGTACGCATGTTTTCTTTCGACCAATCTTCAATTCGGCCCCGCAGGTTAGTTACACGTCCTAACACTCGGCAGGTTTCCAAGCAGTTCTATATACACACTTACGATATTACGGTTTGGAGGACATTGTATATGAAGGCTCGTTTGCCTCGCCCCTCTGGACCATTTCCTTCGCAGTCGGTCCAGTTTCTCGAGCGCACTCTCGTTCAATCCGAACGCTTAACACATTCGTGGACGACACAGCCAATAAGAGACATCTCAACTACAGCGATTCCAATGCCGGGAATGCTGTCGAGTCTTTCGGTCATTTTGCACGGCAAGTGGTTGGTAAACTGCGAGTCACCTACGACGTTCGTAGTGTACGACTTCGACTCAAACGCAGAGTCGCACACTCACCAGCTCTTGTGGAAGGCTGACTCGGAGATCCTGTCGTGGGATGCATGCCCTGTGGTTTCCAACAGTGGATTACTTATCTATGTTGTATGTCGTATCGCGACAGACCAAATCTTTTCTCCATGGTCCGTATCGTCCTTTTCTCCTGGTGTTCACGCATTCCACGTCCATACCTTTGTTCTTATAGGACACTTTTGGAGTTCTGTGTGAATGGTGATTCTCTTCGTCACACTCTAACCTTGGAGGTTCCTACAAAGAAATCTGAAGAATCTGTGTGTCTCAATGGTGGACATTCACCATTTGTATACTTCATGGGCCAACGGTTGATCTTTGATGCGGAAACCCGATTATTCTATGAATTTCCTGAATTCAAATCGACACTGGTAAGTATATGCGCGAGCTACCAGTCCCATGAACATGCTTATCGAGAGCTAGGTCGAGGTATCATCCAACTCGCACTCCAGTGGTCGAAACCCTCTGCTTATCTTGTTGACTAAAACACATGTTATCGCTCTATTTCACCATATCGAACGTACAGTCTCTCATACGAATTTATCCACTCTCATACAAGCATTCACTATTCCTGCCAATCCATGCCCAGCCCATGATATTGGGATTGGTTTTCTCCTCCTCTCCCATGAAGGAGTCACACCTGGCCATATCCAAAGTTTTGATCTCATCCGGAACTCTATCGTGGACGCTGTTTCTGGTGCGACCAGCATTCGGTTTCTGCGTCAATTCCTTGAGGGCAAGAGTCTCCACTTCTCTTGCATCGACCTCACGTTACCTAAACACACGTCCACGTCCACTGTCCTACCGATGACCATCGATCTGGATGATATTACCCATGTGAACCATGGATCTTTTGAGTCGTCCTTGGGTCACATGCATTTTGTTGAATCTTCGGATGACGGGCATGTAAGAGGCTTGTGGCGGTTTGTCATGCCTCATGCCTCCTTTGAATCTATATCTTTCCCTTTTCCTATCATGCGATTCACGATCGATGCCAGCGGAGATAGATGTGTGGCCACTCTTGGCCAAATCTCAGCCCCTCAGTGGAAGAAAATTCATGATCCACCGTGGTCGAGAAGTATCTTGTTTGATGGTGTGAGAGGGAGGTTGTGTTACCACACACTTCGGTATGTTCTGGATGTAGACATACATGATGACGAGGCCTCTGCTATCATAAACATCCAGTAGTTCAAGACACCGCAGCTTATACAGTTGTTTGTGTCAGTAATAAGATGCACGTGCTAATATTCTGATCCTTGATGACCGACACTCTTCCAAGTCGCGTTCTCAACCTCACCTCCTACCAGCCATCTTTCTTTCCCTTGCCACACTACACTTCTTCCCCGTAATTGCCTACGTATGTCTTTCATACTGGATATCGAGTTGGCTGGCTCCCAAAAGGCAAAGTTCCCAGCTGAGGCTTCTAGACGATCGCGAGACTCAAATATCTCGACGACCCATCTCACGAGTCCTCTGATCTATCAATCAAGTTATAGGCACAAAATGCCAGCATTGTCTGGTGCGCGCGATCGACTCTAGTACTTTGTGGTGGAATTGACTGTTTCCACCCGCGTTCGTTCGTTCGAGCTCCCGAGTGTAAGCCCGTTGGCACACAAGTCAGGTGTAGTGTGCTATATATCTCACCGCGCCTCGTAGAGATAGCATGGTTCGTCATGTCCTTATACCTCGTAGTCACCCAGTTCTTTCGCACCAGATCCTACCAGTGTTCCCGCCACTAGCCACGTCGGGCTTCCAACGAGCCCTCCTCGCAAGCTGGATGTAATCTTCCGTTTACTCTACGTATACACCACACCAGTTAAAAGTACATGATTCAGACGAGGTTGATGTGGTTGGTGATGACAGCGGTGACGCCCGCCGTACAGCCTAATCTCAGTGTTATCACGAGTCGTAAAGTGTATCTTCTGTAGGTGACACCCGCACTGAATATTGGGAGCCTGGTATCGAACATTTAGACAGCTCCAGTAGACGAACAGGGATGTAGTGAGATATTGGAAAATAAGTTGATTGATGCATGTCTGCAGGAGCCAAGTCTAGAAAGATACATGAGGTACTCAGTGATAAAGCTTGTAGAGAGGGCTACGAGAAGGCTCGAGAAATTACGGATGAACAAGAGGAATATAGCAAAGAAGAATACGAGTGCAATGGACGACGAGCACGAATGTCTATGAAAAACAACGGCCACAAGGTCTAAAGGCAACCAAGGGAAAAAGAACGCAACGTAGGGGTTTAATGTAGCCGATCACTAGCGTCAAAGCACATCCAGTACACGTACACTGCTCGTCAACTTGTCCAATAACGTCGATGTGATCTCTTTTACCTGGGCGGTGATCAGTGTCTCCGCAGCGACCCTCCTGTATGCTGCCACGTTGCCAGGGTCCGGTGTGAGCAGTAACCCACCGAACGGCTGTCTCAGTCGAGCAAGGACCCGGAAAGTATCCATCCGTTTGTCCCTCTGTGCCACAGTTGAGGGGGGCAGCAGAGACGCTGCGTCTCCACGGCGGGTAGCGGGCAGTCGACCGAACGACAGCCCAAAGCGTGAAGCAAGGCCCGTTCGTGTTTGCGGGACGGTCGGGGTCGTGTTTGGAGGACGAGAGGACGAAGGCAACTCGCCTATCGAGGAAGACTGGCCATCCGTGGTTTCTTCAGGTATTGTTTCGATGATACTTCCGATGGGCTGTCGGTCGAGAAGAAAGTCGATCCATGGGTGAACGAGGTATAGAGGCTTGAACACAGAGAGATCCTCCTCCGTCTTGATCTCCAAAACCCCCAGTGCATCCGTCTGTGCACGGAATACTCGCCCCGATGTGTTCTGAGATATCAACAAAGGCCCTAGTTTAGAAACAATGCAAGGAAGCTTCATCCGTTTGCCACTGAACGATGGTACGGGGAGCTCATTGAGGCGGTCATACAGTGCGGTGACCGAGGCACGATTAGGCGAAGCACTGCGCAGTCCTGCAATGATGGACTCCATTTCGGCGTCTGTGATCGCAGGTGGAATATACGAAGTTGGCAACTGACTGAACACAGAAATCTTGGCCGGGAGACAGCTGTTGAACCCCCCAGATCTCCCTGTCCACGCAAGGATGTTCGTGTCTCCCGAGCTCGTCAGCAACTGTGCTAACAATCGTCCGAGTGCCTTGTCCCCCTCGCCATATACAATCGACAAAGAAAGATTGAATATTCCGAGTAACGAGTAGGCCGAATCCTCGACCCGTGTCGTCTGGCGAGTCGATGCTAGACGAAGCTTCTCTCGTATGTCCTCCAGACCTGGTCGGAGGGCCATCAATGCTTGTGCAGAGACACCTGTCGCCTCCTCCATCTCTGCAATAATCTCCGGTGACTCTTTGTGGTTCGGAACATCGATGTTCTTGTACAATGTCCAATCCTTGTTGTAGAATCGGACCACCTTCGAGGCATGGTATTCCTGGAATGTCCAGGCACGTGAGTTCCAGATGCTGTCTGCAAGACGCTTAAATGGAGAGTCGCAGAGTAAAACGACTGTCATGGTCGAACTCTGGTACCACTGGAACATCGAAACGAGGGATTCCTGGAGTACAGATGAATCTGCTTTGTTGATGCAACAAGTATCGCTCCACGCCCAATGCAACCCGGCATCCCGCGCGATCTTGCAAAACATTTGCAGCTTAGTGTGAGTGGGAGACTCTTCGAGGTCATACACGACAATTTGTACGACCTTGTCGAATATGGGTTCATTATCTTTCCACTTATGCGAAAATGTAGCATAACGATAGTATTGTCCGACTTCATCTTCGATGCGGGTGCGATTGATGTCTGTGGTCATAGAACAGACCAACTCGTGAAAGATTGGTTGGGACTCGAATGAGGATGCTTGACCGGCCTTGTTGAGGAGTCGACCGGAGTTGGTATTAATGAGCACTAGCGGAGATTCACGGATGGCATTTGCAATGACCCCGTGAATCACTGCCTCTGTCTGCGCCGGTCTAATATACTGGCGAGAACGCTCTATGAGACCAGATCGATCAATAGGTAAATGGCAGCACAATATCTGGTCCTTACCACGAACTTCTGAATGAACGGATTGCGACATTTTCAAGAGCATTGTTTCGAATGCAACTTTTGCATCACCATAGCAACCAGCACCACGTAAAGCTGCATGTCTCCTCTCGTAGCCCAGTGGTGACAGTGGACCAAGCACGATGACCTGACACGTCCATTAGTAAGACAATTTCGGACAAAACGGAAATGACAAACTCGATCTGCGTCATTTAGCGCATCCTTCCATAGGCCCATGTTAGCCCGTGCTTTGCTACGCTTAAAGAGCAGAGATAGGGGGTTGGTGGGACTGAGGGACAGTGCGACCGAATAATGAACAACAGCTTCATCATGTCGTCGAGCACTCATTGCATCGTCCCCAAGTTTCTCTAGCCTTCCACCACACCACTCTTTTAAGTCTGATAAAAGAGGATGTTCAAGGAGATGTCTGTCGTGCGTACGTGATCACTCACTGATAATCCATTTCGCCTGTTCATTATCTATCTGCTGTGCCAACTCGTTTTCCATTTCCAGCAAACACTCGGCCACGTCCGCGATGCGATTAATGGCTTTCAAACATTCACATATGGCCCAGTAGATGGCGAGTCTTGGAACGATGAACTGCAAACCAGGGACGTCAAGCCCACGAGATATACAGAACAAAGGAAATACTTGCGGTAACAGCAGAAGCCAAGGCATCCTTCCAGCATTGATTCGCCAAGCTCCCTTTTGCCCACTCCGTCAGAAGAGGTGTGGGGTTAGCATAAAGTATCGCCGTGTTGGTGTCTGGTGTTGAAGCTGCATCGCTATTGCTTTCCGGTGTAGAGAGACATCGTCGTATGAAATCTGAGTAATGGTTGAGTACATGGTCTACATGTACTGAACATCGGCTTCACCTGAAACCCACTCGCCGACGATTTCCCGTGTATTCACCTCCTTTTCCAAGGCATGTACCAGCTCGAGAAGAGAATCGCCTGCATCCTTTGTTCGACCCGCTGAATACAGCGCTTCACACAGTCGTTGTCGAACCACGATGTCGAGATCGTCAAATTTCCATCCAGATATCTGTCAGGGACGGTGAGTAATCACCAGTTCGTTGCAATACGAATGAGAAGTTTACCAGTGAGACGACAAAAAGTGATTGACTCGGATGGGGTCGCAGCTGGGCTCGCGCACACTCAAACGAGTGTATCGCATCCACGTAGTTGCTATTCTTCATGTGCGAATCCCCGAGAAGAAGATGCATGTATGCCTATTGAAAACATTAGCGATGACGTTCGCCACATGGTAAGGCGCTATGCACGTGCCTGAACCGCATAGCATATCGAATTGAAAGGGAGCGTTACGATAAGGTCGTCTATGCGTGATATCGCATCTACATGCTCTCCTGCCATGAATACGATGACAGCCTTGGGAATATGAGCAGTCGAAAGGGTCCCCGTTCGAAAGGTACATACCTTAACGAGAAGAAGAAAGGTGATGTGAGATGAGTGAAAGCGCTCGAATGCGATATCACAGGCCCGATAGCCCTTCTGCTTTTCTCCGTTGCCGACATGCGCTATACTCTTTGCAATGTAGCCAATGATCGATGGTTGAATTTTGATGGCCTTGGTGCAAACTGTTGTCAGCATCAACGGATGCGAGACCAGCAGAACAAACACCTTTTCGGCATCAACGAGCGCTGCCTCCCACTGTCTCAACCGAGTACGCACGAGGGCTCGAGTAGCGAGCACTTGATGAGATTGACTCTGAGACTCGGATACAGCTGCGGTCAATAAGGTATCTACGTCTTCGAGTTGATCGCGCTTCCATAAGCCAAGGGCGGCGACGTCGATGTGGATGTCGGGTTCCAGAAAGGTGGGATGTAGACGAGACAATGGGATTGAATCCTATGCGGATAGACAAACCCAGTTGATCAGATGTAGTATAGTCCAACGAGACATGATACTCACAGTGATGCGGGATAGACTTGCCAAGATAATTTTTCCATATGCCCCACCGATCGCGAGAAACTGGTCGTCGAGGGTGAATGCAATTGAATGTATATCTCCAGGATGATGGATTTGACCGAGCTGGGCTTGTGTCGACGTGTCAAAGAGTGTGACAGTATACTTTGTACCGTATGCGATGAATCTTCAGTGCTTTGGTAGGGCGATGCACGAGAGGTAATCGGTACGAGGGACTGTCCATTCTAGGACAGCTGACCCCGTCAGTGCGTCGAGTTCCTTGATCTTCTGGTCGGATGCAACAATGAGGTGGTTGTTGAACCAGAGAAGGCCAGTGTTGTGCCGCGGGATTACTTTAACTGGGATGTCCACGAGCAAATGGCCACCGTCGTTGTTCCAGACTCGAACATGAGAAGGAGTGGCTGTCGCGATGCGATCTCCTCGCGGCGAATATTTCGCTGCGATCACACACTGCTCGTGCTGGAGTATGTGTATCTGTTTCCGCGTCACAAGGTCGAACACCACAGCTGTGCCATTGTCTGACGCTGCGACGAGTCGGGTCGAATCAGGCGAGAAATCGACGCCGTTGATCTCGTAGGAATCTTCCTTGTGTTCGAAGATCTGTTCGTGTGTCTCTGCGTCCCACACGAAAATGTCGCCCCACTCCGTGTTGAGAATAACGGTATTCATATTCTTTATTCTACTAAAGAGACCATTATTCTAGACTCAGTCATGTGACCCATCACGTGACCTTATCTGTTCTCTTTGTGGATTACACTATTCACATTACAAGATAGATGACATCATGTTCCAGACCATGACATCATAGATAAGAGTCTTCTTTGCTATTTGTTGATATGTTTGTTATCACTTATCTATGATAGTGCTTACTCATGGATTGTTCTATGACATTCCATGACATTCTGCTACTTACTACTTACAGTAGTTACACCATACAGGTCTACCAGGCCTATTGCCTACTTAGGAGTAGAGGCTATACAGGTACAAACAACCTTGTAGCTATATAAGCTGGGCCCTTATGGCCCATATTAATAACGAACTGAACTTCTATTCACCACTAGTTGCTTCGCTTGCTACATCAGCACTATAAAGCACCTTACCTCTTTTCAAGCAGCTCTCCACTCAGAGTGAGTTTCCTACTCTGACCCATCTTCCTCTGTCATCAGCTGAGAGAAGCTTTGTTTCTCGACACTCTGAGGTCCCAGCAGAGATCCATTTCCTGTCCTTGGACACGGCAAGACAGTTGACATTCATTGCTTTCATGCTTGCCACTTGTTTCGTGTCCTCCACTCGCCACACTTGAACCCCATTTTTGTCACCACTCACGAGATACTTGCCATTGGCAGAGAATGTCACTGCCCATAATAAAAAGCTTTTTTCCTTTCTTTTCACCTTATCACATATTTTAGAACTATGATGTAGTTGGTCCGTGCACTCGAGTACAATAGTATATAAGTAGAGTCCCCATGTATAGTACTGCAGACTTGGAATTTCATTCTTCTTACTGAAAGCGTTCCCTTCGAGCATGATCATTGAGATTCCTTGTCATAATTCCAAGTCTCCTTACTCGAACTGAACACCATCCCCTCTAGCCACTATGGCTCTCTACTATATT
>JBBPJY010000522.1:0-16465 GCA_038088975.1 Xerocomus cyaneibrunnescens
GGCTTCAGGAATGGAGAAAATGGATTCAGACTGTACTCCAATGATGGTATGATTCTCTGAAGAACTAGGTACATGCCTATATGATAAGCAAACATATTCTAAAACCTCCAAATAGTGACAAACAACCACAAATAGGTCATCCGGTCCCAAAATAGGCTAATCCGGACCCTAATGCAGTCACCCGGATCTAAAATAATGCAAGTAGCTGGTGATATCATGCCAGCAGAGATTCACACATTGAAGAGGACCTGGGTATCCTGGACCTTTCAAGGTTTAGGCCAATTGACAATGGCCTCTACCTTCTTAAAGGAGCATGGGGGTTCAGACAGGGAGAGCTGATGACAATGGCTGAGGTACTCAGTGAGGCCAGTAGTATGGAATGTAACATTTCAGACTTGGTGTCAGGGCATGGTCACATGAGCTGAAGTGGTTCTTGCAAATGTGCAGAAATCTGGGAAGGAAATCTGGAGTGGTCCTGGGGTAATACAGGAGTTGTTGGAGCTGGAGCTGGAGATGTAGTAGGGCTGCAAAAGTGCACAGTGGAGCATGCAAGGGTCCAAGAGACCAGGAAGATTGGAGGAAAGGGATGGCAGGGACAAAAGGGCAATGAGGTCCATGGAGGAATGTTCATTGGAACACTTGAAGGGAAGCTCAAGATAATGAAGGAAAAGGTACTCCTACTAGTTTGATCTTTAATACTCCAGAAGAATTTCCAGAGAGATCAGCTGGTTCAGAGTTTGGCAGAGATGGAGTGAGGATCACCCTCCAAGGGGTGGAGTGATAGTGTGAGCTGTACATAGCCCTGGAGGTAACAGTGAGTGCAAAGACAATGATCAGGAAGGTGTGGTGAAATCAATAGGAAGGAAATCAGCCAGAGGAGGTTGTTCTGAAGGCTGTGGAGAGGAGCTCAGAGTTGCTAGCATGGATATTTGGATGAATGGAATAAGGTACTGCTTAAACCCTGTTGATCAATAGATCATAGCAGGAGAGTCAGTGGTTTCCTAGAACAAGTGAACAGAGCATCTAGTAGAGTGACATAGAAATGTCATTAGAGTGATAACACTGGTTGGAGAAGGTGGGTGGAGAGGTCAGATGCTTGAGTCATGGAGTTTGAGGTTTCATCTGAAATGAACAGAGGAAAAGTGAAGAAAGCAGAGTGATGGAGTAGGGCACAGGCCAATGTCTCAGACAAAGGCTGTGTTTGTAGAATGCTTGGAGGAGCTGGAGTTTAAGAGAGCAGATTTTGAATGAGTAAATATTATATGAGATTCATGACAGAGGTCATGAGGATTTGGATCTTGAGGAAACAGTCTTGGAGGAGGCATGGGAGGATCAGCAGTCATTCTTGTCTGTGATCTGGTGATCCTAGTGGCCAGTAGACATAGTGGGAATCTGATACAAGTGGGAGTTCGAATCTACTGTTAAACTACGGTTGGATGAACTCCAGAGGAACTCCAAGGAAGCAGAGTTGTGAGGGGGTTGGATGGGACTTGGCTTCACCTTATATGGTGCATCCTTGTAAAGAATCTGATGTCCTGAATTTACAGAGGGTTGGAGGTCAGAGGGAGGATTAGAGGAAGTTGCACAGTAACTTAGATATCAGATGGAGAGAACATCAAGTTCTACCAGAGGATGGAGATCATCAAGTTGGAGGTAGAGAACATCCAGTTTTGTTGAGATTCAAACTAAGTAGTACAAAGTGGAATCTACAGAGTTTATATATGGAGGAGGATTGGATGACTAAGTCTGGAGTTGGAATGAAGCAAGCACCAGAGTAGTCAGTGGATAAGTAATGCAGAGTATCAGGATATGAGTAATCTCAGAGTATCAGAAAGTAAGGAATACCAGAGTATTGCCTTGGAGCTGTGCTCCTAGGCAAGCACTGGTATCAAAGTCTGAGTAATCAAGAAATGAAACATAACATAAGTGGATGAATAACAGAGTTTGAAGGAAGGAGGAGTCAGAGTAGTTTATGAAAGTAGAGATCCAAGTAAGGTAGCTATAAAGGAAGATGAAAACAGGCCAAAGGTTATAGCAGAGTTGGACCAGAATATTTGAAGTTAGACCTGGAAGTTCAGGATATGACACTGGTCCACATTACTGCTGAAGATAAGTGGAAGACATCATTCTAAACATGCTACAGCTCCTACAAGTGGCTTGTTACGCCATTCAGTCTTACCAATGCCCCTGCAGCTCTCCAGCATTTTGCAAATTCTATCTTTACACATCTCCTCAATGTTTCAGTTATTGTCTACCTCAACAATATCCTCATCTTCTCCAAAAACTGTGCAAAGCACAAAGAGCATGTCTGGAAGGTACTCCAGCAACTCCAAAAACACAGATTTTATGCCAAGCCTGAGAAGTGCAAATTCCACACCAATTTCACAGAATACCTTGGGTACTAACTCTTCTCCACTGGACTTTTCATGTCCTTTGAGAAGGTAAAGGCCATTGTTAATTGGCACAAACATTGGAAAGTCCAAGATATCCAGTCATTTCTCAGTTTCACCAACTTCTACCAGCATTTCATAACTGGCTACTTCAGATGTGTCATTCTGCTCACCTGCCTCATTCACAAGGGCACCCTATGGATTGTCAACAATTTCTGTCACTCTGTTTTCCAGCATCTCAAGAATGCTTTTACCTCCACTCCCATCCTTATCCACTGGGTCCCCAATACCCCACTAATCATTGAGACAGATACCTCCAACTACATCCTGTTTGCTCTCCCCTCTGATCCTATTGCAGCCATCCATATGTCCAACTCTAAATCCTCTGACTTCCACTGGACCATAGACTCTGAATGCTTTTTATGCTTAGATAATCCTATCTACATTTCTAATGCAGACAATCTTCAACTCCAAGTCCTCCAATATAAGCACAACTACCCACTTTCTGGTCACTTCCGACAAAATCAGACATTGGAACTCATCTGCTGCAAATACACCTGGCCAGGCATCCAGACATTCATCAAAGAATATGTCTCCTCTTGTACAGCCTGCACCTGAGCCAAGGTCGTGAGACATAAGCCCTACACACTCCTCAAACAACTCCTGATCTTCAAGAAGCCATGAAATTCAATCTCCATGGACTTCATTGAGCAGCTTTCTCCATCCTCTGAACACACCACAATCCTAGTTGTCATGAACTAACTGTTCAAGCAGTGTGTTTTTATGCCAACTGACAATAAGGTGACATCCCTGGAGCTAGCTAAACTCTTTCTTCTCTACATCTTCTCCAAACACAGAGTCCCCTCACACATCACCTCTGATCAAGGCTTGAAGTTCATTTACCATTTTTTTCACTCCCTCAAAAAAGTGCTTGACATCCAGCTCCACTTCACCTCTGGTTACCACCCAAAGGATGACAGCCAAACTGAGCAAATGAACCAAACCCTGAAATCGTGCCTTCAAATCTATTGTAACTAACAACAGGACAAGTGGTTCAAACTCCTGCCCCTCATGGAGTTCACATACAACAATGCTTTGAATGCTACAACACACATTTCTCTGTTCTTTGCTAACAAAGGTTATCACCCCAATATCTCTGTCCACCCTGAGTATGACCTCACCTCCACCTGAGCCTGAGATACTTCATCGACCTGGACTCCCTCCACAACTCCCTCTGAAAAGAGATTGCTGCTGCTCAGCAATAATACCAAGAACCTGTGGATGCCAAGCAAACTCCAGCACCAGACTTCAAAGTTGGTGACCAGGTTGTTGTCAAGGCAAAGTACTTCCACTCCACATAACCATCTAAGAAACTCTTCAAGAAGAACTTAGGTCCCTACAAAATCATAGCACAGGCAGGGTCCTTTTCTTTCACTTTCTGGCTTCTGGAAAACATGAAGTCCATACATCCAGTCTTTCATATCTCCCAGCTGAAACCTGCCATTCCAAACATAATCCTGAACCAAGTTCAGTTGCCCCTGCCTCCAGTGGAAGTTGATGGTGAACCTGAGTACAAAATTTCTAAGATCCTAGACTCCAAGATCAACCAAAGAGGAAGAAACTGCAAACTCCTGTACCTAGTCTATTGGTTATGGTACAAGGAGACCAACAAAGAAACCTCATGGCTACTTGCAATGGAATTAGGTCACACCTCAGAACTTGTTTCAGATTTCCATCCCTGGTATTTGAAGAAACCCAGACCTTACTCCTGATTTCAGCAAAATGGCTGTAATTTTTAAGGAGGTAGAGAATAATTCCTATATTACACTTTCTTCTCTGACCTCCTCTGGCTTTTCCTCCATTCCTCCAGTTCCCTCCTCCTCTCCTTCTGCATCCTCTTCCTCTTCACCTTCATTTCCTGGCTTGTTCTCCAACTCATCCTCCTTACTCTTATCCTCTGTATAGATCTCCACCACCTTCAGCTCCACCAGCTGCTCTACCAGGAAGGTAAGGCAGTTGAGCTGCCCCTTCATTGCTTTCCAGTGGCTCTGGATCTCCTCCATGATGATCTGGGTGCACTCCAATAACTCTGACCCCTTTTCTAACCCATCCTCCTCAGACCTTCTCTTTTTCTGACTTGGCTCCAGCTCTCCTTTACCCCTCTGCTTCCTCTTACACTCCACCTTCTTCTCTCCAGGGTGCTTGCACTTCACCTTCACCATCCAGCACTCCTCACATGTGGTCAACTTACCAGGGCATAGGATACAGTTCAGGTCCTGGTCCATACACCTCTGACACACTGGTAGTGCCTTCACACGCCTCTTTTCCTTGCTCAAGCCCTGCTCTCTTGCAATCTGCTCTGCCTGTGTTCCATTAGTTGTGCTCCCCTATAAATAAGGGCAACTCACCTTAGCCACCACCTTGACCTCTGCCCTGTGCCTTGTGGCCTCCTCCTTGGCCTTCCTGGCCTTCTCCACATGCCTTCACTCCTTCTCCTTCTTTCATGCCTTTGTTCACTGCCTTTGCTCTGCTGCTTTTGCATTCCAGAGTTCATTATCATCATTGGTGTTCTCTGCTAAGCATGTGTCTTCCTAGGTGGTAAAGTTGCCAAGGCCAGATATGATGGTTTGTAACTGAGGAGTTGGCTTGTGGTCCATCTGGACTTTATGCTGTAGGTAATCATACTCTGCTTTGTCTCCCTCCAACTCTGCCAATCAATGAAGTCACATGATCTTCATTGGTCCTCTGGGGTTCAGGCCTAAGAGGGGGATACTGTCATATCCCAGACCCACAAGTCCATCTCCAGTCCTTCCAGACCAACTTTGCCACAATCTCTGGTTTGTTTTCCTGTTTCTCTCTTACATACCTTACTCAGACTCTAACCTTAGTAAAATACTATGACTTTTTTCTCAGCTAAACTCTGTTATTTATCTACTTGTCTTCCTTTCTGGATTACTCAGAACTCCATTACCAATCAGCACAGCTCTGAGTCTGTGCTCTGATATTACTCAGCTTCTGATATTCCAGTACAGAGTTGCTTTCTAACTCCCAGACTTAGTCATCCAATTCCCCTTCATATATAAACTCCATAGATTCCACTCTATATTTCCATAGTTTAAATATTAACATAACTTGACATTCTTCCCATTTGATGAGGTCTGGAAACTGTGCAGGCCATATCATAGCCCTAAAATCCAGCTTTTCTAGCCACTCCTTAACCTTTTTGCAGGTATGCTTAAAGTTATTGTTATGCTGGAAAATGGTATGAGGAGGATTAAGACCATAAAACTGCATGGTTTGCAGTGGTTCATCCTTCAAAATTTAAAGATAGAGATCTCCATCCATCCTACCATCAATCTTCACAGCATAGCCAACTTCTACCCAAGTCATGCACTTCCAAAACATGATAGAACCTTCATCATGCTTGAGGGCTCTTTCTACTGGCCTATCACTAAGCCTCTTACCTGGCCTTTTTCACATCCACTTCCTTCTATTTAACCATAAGCAATTGATTTTGGTTTCATTAGCTAAAATAACCCTCTTTCAGTTATTCTTGTAAGCATATGCAAAGTCCAAGTGGGCCTTGCAATACTTGAATAAAAAAAAAGAGTTTCAAGGAACAGATTTTAATAAGCAGATATTGTATAAGTTTGTGACAAAGGTTATAAGGATGCTGGAGTTAAGTGAGTGGATTGAAATGACAGTAAGTGAAAGGATCAGTGATCACCTTTGTGCATGATCTGGTGATCCTATAGATCAGAAATCATGGTTGTGGATCCAATACAAGTTGGAGTTCAAATATACTGTTAAGCTTTTGTCAGACAAACTCTGGAGGAACTCCAATGAATCAGAGTTGTAATGGATTGGATGGGACTTGGCTTTACCATATATGGTGTGCCCTTGCAAAGGATCCAATATTCCAAATTTACAGAGGGTCAGAGGTCAGAGAGAAGTCAGAGGAAGTCATTCAACAACTTATAGTTTGGAGGTAGAGAATGTCAAGTTCTATCAGAGTGGAGTGCATCACATTTCATCAATATTCAAACTAAAGAATACAGGGTGGAGATCTATGAAGTTTATATATGGAGGGAATTAGACTACTAAAGGTCCAGAGTCAAAAGGAGAAATAAGCTTGAGGAGTCAATAGATGAGTAATATGGAGTACCAGAAGATGAGTAATCTTGGAGTATTCAGAAATGAGTAATGTAAGAGTGTCAGAAAGGGAGTGATACCAGAGTATTGCCTTGAAGCTGTGCTCCTAGGCAAGCACTGATATTGAAGTCTGAGTAATCAAGGAATGGAACATAGGATGGGTAACACAGTTAGGATAAAGGACAAGGAGTCATGAGAGGTTACCAATGTAACTGTCCAAGTAAGGTGACTACAGAGGATAACAGAAAATGAACCAGAGTTGTGTCATGTCATATCCCAGACTCACAAGTCCATCTCTGGTCCTTCCAGACCAACTCTGCTATGACCTCTGGTCTGTTCTTCCATTTCTCTCTTAGATATCCTACTCAGACTCTGACCTTTAGTAAACTATTCTGACTCTCTTCTTGTTCTAACTCTGCTACTCATCTCCTTATGTTCCATTCTCTGCTTACTCAGAACTCCATTACCAATCAGCACAGCTCCAAGGCTGCACTCCAGTATTACTCAGCGTCTGACATTCCAGTATATAGTTCTTTCCAACTCCAGACTTAGTCATCTGATTCCACTCTGTATATAAACTCTATAGATTCTGCTCTGTACTTTTTCAGTTCAAATATCAACATAACTTGATGTTCTCTCCATTCAACCTCAGCTCTCTAAGTTGCTGCATGACTACTTTGACCACCCTCTGACCTCTGACCCTCCATCCACAAATTTAGGACATCAAATCCCTTGCAAGGGTGCACCACATAAGGTGAAGCTGAAGTCCTGTCTGACCCCCTCACAACTCTGCTTCCTCAGAGTTCCTTGGAGTTCATCTGACTTAGTTTAAAAGTATATTTGAACTCCCTCTTGCAACAGATTCTCCATGACCACTTGCATCACTTGATCATGCACTAGAGTGATCACAAATCCTCCTGCCTCCCCCCATTACAACCCTCTTAATACCTTCAGCGGCAACTGCCAAGGTCCTAACATCATTGACCAGTTTCATAGCTTCTTTGTTTGACAAAATACCACATCTGTACCACAGTCACATGCCTGTCTGCAATCCCCTACCCCCAGTGCACACATCGAGGAGCTAATGGACAATGGTGATGAACTTCCCATCAAATTCCACACCCCCAGCAATAAAGGCAATCCTGGCCATCTGGGTGAGCCTGACAACAACCCCTCCAACAACTCCAATATTTCAGAAGATGACTTCATTTCAGAAGATGATGAAGAACACATCCCATGAGATATACTTGCCAACCTGGCCAGCACTATCCAGGTACTTGCCTGCTTGTCAAAGAAGTCCTCTGAGCCCTCACAATGGACCAAGGTCTGAGAACTGGACCAGTTTAACAGGACAAACCCCTACAAACTCCAGGTTTTCCTTGTTCAATGCAAGTTGAACTTCCAAGACCACCCCAAGGCCTTCACCTCTGACTATAGCAAGGTCACATTCACTCAGTTGTACCTCAAGGGTATGGCACTGAAGTGGTTCGAGCCAGACCTCCTCCAGGTGCAAGACCTGGACCTCCACCCTGACTGGATGGATAGCTACAAGGAGTTCATGCTGAAGTTACAGACAAACTTTGGCCCACATGATCTGGTCAGAGATGCAAAGCACCAACTCAACCATCTGACAATAAAGGATGGTCAAAGAATAAACAAATATGTTGTTGAATTCAACAGGATTGTAATCCAAGTCTGAGAATACAGAGAAGGTGCACTCTGGCACCACTTTTACAACAGACTCCTGGATCACATCAAAGACAAAATCCTGTGGGTTGGCAAACCCTCCACACTCTTCAAACTCCACCAACTTGCCCAAGGCATTGATGTCCACTACTGAGAATGAAAGTCAGAGGTTAGCCATCAGGCAAAGCCTTCTGGCAACTTTTCCAAGGTGTCTGATAAATCCTCCAACTCTGTCACTGGTTTCTCAGGCTCCTCCAAGAAGTCCAAAGGGAAGTCTGCTGGTACTTCAACCACCTCTGGAGCATTCACCTCCTTCCAGCTGGACTTGTTGTCCAAGCATGAAAAGGATGGTAAGCTTGCAGCAGCTGAGTGCAAGTGCCACTTCAACAACAACCTCTGCATGTTCTGTGGACAAGCAGGGCATAAGGCCAAGGAATGCATGAAGTCCACTTCATGTGCAGCCAAGGGTTGCTCTGCCAAAGCAGACACTCTGGAAGCCAAACTGGAGGCCTCCTCTGAGGCAAAAAAATAGGCTGTGACCTCCATGACTTTGCATGGTATGAAGGTTGTGTTGACTCCACCTGTACACTCCAGGAGATCTGACTCAATGTGTCCGCTCTCTCAGACCTCTGATCCCTCATGCCCTCCATTTCTCTAGTCTCATATGATATTCCATCTTTTCCTATGTTGATAGACTCTAGCTCCTCTGACTGTTTTATAGATACAGCATTTGTCAATAATAAAAAACTTTCAACCTACTTCATTCCTCCACTCTCTCTCTGCTTGTTCAACAGAACCTCGAACACCACAATAACTCAAGCTCTGAACCTCTCAGTCCATTTTCCTTCTGATGATATCACTCCAATGACATTCTACATCACTTTGCTAGATGGCTCCTGTTCACTTGTTCTAGGACACAACTGGCTTACCTGCCACAATTCATTGATTGACTGGGTATTGAGCAGTATCTCATTCAAACACCCAAGCAGCCCAGTTCAGCACCTCTGAGCTCAACTCCACAGCCTCTGGAACCTGTTCCTCTGGCTGACTCTGTCTCCTCCAATTCACCATGATTCTTCGACTACAAGGCACCCCCCATCGCACTTATCAGTGCACCTGCCTTTGCACTTGCCTATTGCCTCCAAGGCTCCATGCAGTTCTAACTGTCACTTTGCCCCCAGAACAGCAATCTCTGCTCCACCTCCATCAAACCAGACCCAGTTGATCTCTCTGGTGTTCTCCCAGAATATCACAACTTCACAGATGTATTCAGCAAGAGCAAAGCCTCCCAGCTTGCTCCACATCATGATTTTGATCTGAAGATTGACTTGGAAGAAGGAGCTTTCCATCCAATAGGCACCACCTACTCCCTCTCTGCCTCTGAGCTTGAGGCACTTTGTACGTTCCTTGATGAACACCTTACCATGGGCTTTATCTGCCCTTCCTCCTCCACTCACACTACCCCAGTACTCTTTGTCCACAAGAAGAACAGTTCACTCTGCCTTTGCATAGACTTCCATGGACTCAACAAGATCACAAAGAAAGACTGCTACCTGCTCTCCTGCATCTCCAACCTCCTAGATGTCCTGAGCTGCACCAAGATATACACAAAGCTTGATCTCTGGCATGTGTACCACCTGGTCTGCATCACTGCTGGAGATGAGTGGAAGACATCTTTCTGAACATGCTATGGATCCTATAAATGGCTCATCATGCCTTTCAGTCTTACCAATGCCCTTGTGGCATTCCAGCAGTTTGTAAATTCTATCTTCACAGATCTTCTTGATGTCTCTGTCATTGTCTACCTTGATGACATCCTTATCTTCTTCAAAGACTGCATAAAGCACAAAAAGCATATCTGGGAGGTGCTCTGGTGACTCTGAAAACATGGACTTTATGTGAAGCCCAAGAAGTGCAAATTTCACACCAATTCCACTGAATACCTCAGATATCAACTCTTCCCCACCAGTCTCTCCATGTCCCCCAAGAAGGTAAAGGCCATCATTGATTGGCCTGAACCTTGAAAAGTCCAAGATATTTAGTCCTTCCTCAGTTTCACTAACTTCTATCAGTGTTTCATTGCTGGTTACTCCAGACTTGTCATTCTGCTCACCTGCCTCACTTGCAAAGGCACTTTATGGAATTTTGATGATTCCTGTTGCTTTGCCTTCCAGTGCCTCAAGGATGCTTTCATCTTTGCTCCAATCCTCACCCACTGGGTCCTTGACACCCCACTAATCATCAAGACAGATGCCTCCAATTATGCCATTGCTGGCATCCTCTTCATCTGGTGCTCAGATGACAACATTCACCCTATTGCATTCTTCTCCCACACCCTCTCTGCTCCAGAACTCAATTATAATACCCATGACAAGAAACTGCTCACCATCTTCAAGTCCTTCTGGACTTGGTGGCACTACCTTGAGGGCTCTGAAACTCCAATCAACATAGTAACTGACCATAAGAACCTAGAATACTTCACCACTATGAAACTCCTCACCTGGCATTAAGCCTGGTGGTTGGAGTGCCTTTCCCATTTCAACATGGTTGTTCATTTCCACCCTGGATGCTTAGGGGTGAAACCTGATTCCCTCACTAGACATTGGGATATCTATTCCAAAAAGGGGGATAGAGACTATGCTCACATCAACCCTCAGAATCTCCACTCCATTTTCACTCAAGAGCAACTTGCATTGTCCCTCAGGGCAACAATACTTGCAACTCCAGTCCTCCAGGCCAGCACACTGTTCAATATTGAGTTCCTACACAATGACATCCTGTTTGCTCTTTTCTTTGACCCCATTGCAGCTATCCACATGACTGACTCCAAACCCTCTGACTTTTGCTAGACCATAGACTCTGAAGGCTTCTTATGCCTAGATTATCATATCTACATTCCCAACACAGATGATCTCTGCCTTCAAGTTCTCTGATACAAGCATGACCATCCACTCTCCAGTCACTTCAGACAAAATCGAACATTGGAACTCATCTGCTGTGAATATACCTGGTCAGGCATCTGAACATTCATCAAGAGGTATGTTTCCTGCTGCACAGCCTGCATCCACACCAAGGTCCTCTAATACAAGCCCTACAGGCTTCTAAAACAACTTCTGATCCCTGAGAAGCCATGGAATTCAATCTCCATGGACTTCATTGAACAGCTCTCCCTGTCCTCTGGACACACTGCTATCCTAGTCATTGTGGACAGATTGTCCAAGTAATGTGTTTTCATCCTGACCAATGATAAGGTAATGTCCCCAGAGTTAGCTAAACTCTTCCTCCTCCACATCTTTTTCAAACACAGAGTCCCTTTGCACATCACCTCTGATTGAGGCTTGGAATTCATCTCCTACTTCTTCCACTTCCTCAGAAAAGTGCTCAATATCTGGCTCTACTTCACCTCCAGCTGCCACTCAGAGAGTGATGGTCAAACCAAGCAAATGAACCAAATCCTGGAACAGTATCTTTGGATTTATTGTAACTATCAACAGGACAACTGGTCTGAACTCCTGCCCCTCATGGAGTTCACATACAACAATGCTCCAAATGCTACAACAGGCATTTCTCCGTTCTTTGCTAACAAAGGCTATCATCCAAACATCTCCATCCACCCTGAGCATGATCTCATCTCCACCTAAGCCCACAAATACTCCATTGACCTGTATTTCCTCTACTTCTTCCTCCATGAAGAGATCTTCATCACCCAGCAAAGATATTAAGGATCTGCAGATGCCAAGCAAACTCTGGCACTGGACTGCAAGGTTGGTAACCAAGTTTTCATCAAAGCAAAGTTCTTCCACTCTACCCAACCATCTAGAAAACTCTCCAAGAAGAATTTAGGACCATATGAGATCATTGCACAGGCAGGCTCTCTTTCTTTCACCATCCAGCTTCCAGAAAGCATGAAGTCCATACATCTGGTCTTCCATATCTCCCAGCTGGAACCCACCACTCTAAACACAATTCTGAACTGTATTCAACTGCCCCCACCTCTGGTTGAGGTGGACAGCAAATCAGAATATAAAATCTCCAAGATCTTAGATTCCAAGATCAACTGAAGACAAAGAAATTGCAAACTCCTGTACCTAGTCTGCTGGTTAGGATATGAGGGAACTGATGAAGAAACTTTGTGGCTACTCACAATGGAGCTGGGCCATGCATCAGAGCTCATATCAGACTTTCACCTCCAGTATCCAGAGAAATCCAAACCTCACTTGTAATCCAGCAAAACAATTGCAATTTTAAAGAAAAGAAAAAATAACAACTAAACCACTTTTTCTACCTTGTTAGCCTCCTCCAGCTCCTTCACTCTGGTATTCTTGTCCCCCTCCATTCCTCCAATCTCCTTCTCTTCTCTCTCTACATTCTTCTTGCCATCCTCCATTTACTCATTTACTCTGTTTTCCCTGCCCTCATCCTCTGCATATATCTCCACCACCTTCAGCTCCACCAGCTGCTCCACCAGGAAGGTAAGGCAGTTGAGCTGTCCCTTCATTGCTTTCCAGTGGCTCCAGATCTCCCCCACAATGATCCAGGTGCACTCCAACATCTCCAACCCCTTTTTCAACCCATCCTTCTCAGACCTCACCTTTTTCTAACTTGGCTCCAGCTTTCCAGCTCCCTTCTGCTTTCTCTTCCACTCCACCTTCTCTTTCCCAGGCCACTCACACTTTGCCTTCACTGTCCAGCACTTCTTGCATGCCATCAACTTGCCAGGGCCCAAAATGCAGTCCAGGCCCTGGTCCACACACCTCTGACACACTGGCAGCACCTCTGTGCACCCCTTCCCCTTGCTGGAGCCCTGCTTCTTTGTGACCTGCTCTGCCTACATTCCATTAGCCATGCCTGCTTGCAAGTAAGGGCAACTCACCCTGGCTGCCACCTCAGCCTCTGTCCTATGCCTTGGGACCTCCTCCTTGGCCCTCCTGGCCTCCTGTGCACATCTCTGCTCCTTCACCTCCTTCCACACCTTCACTCAACACCTTCACTCTACTGCCTTCACATTCCAAAGGTTGTCATCATTGTTGACATTCTCTGCTAAATGCACATCTTCCCAGTTGGTGATGTCGCCGAGGTCAAACATGATGGTTTGTAGCTGAGGAGTTCACCTGCAGTCCACCTGGACTTTATACCACACAGGTAATTGCACTCCACCCTAACTCTAACAAATCAACAGTGTTATGTGACCCTCAAAAGGCCTTCAGGAATTCAGGCCTAAGAGGGGGATACTGTCATATCCTGGACTCACAAGTCCATCTCCAGTCCTTCCAGACCAACTCTGCTATGACCTCCAGTCTGTTTTTCTGTTTCTCTCTTAGATACCCTACTCAAACTCTGACCTTTAGTAAACTATTCTGACTCTCTTCTTGTTCTAACTCTGCTACTCATCTCCTTATGTTCCATTCTCTGCTGACTCAGAACTCCATTACCAATCAGCACAGCTCCAAGGCTGCACTCTGGTATTACTCAGCTCTTGACATTCCAGTACATAGTTCTTTCCAACTCTGGACTTAGTCATCTGATTTCCCTCCATATATAAACTCTGTAGATTCTACTCTGTACTTCTTCAGTTCAAATATCAACATAACTTGATGTTCTCTCCATTCAACCTCAGCTCTCTAATTCACTATGCAACTACTCTAACTATCCTTTGACCTCTGACCCTCTGTCTGCAAATTTGGGACACCAAATCCCTTGCAAGGGTGCACTACATAAGGTAAAGCTGAGGTCCAATCCAACCTCCTCACAACTCCACTTCCTTGGAGTTCCTCAGAGTTTGTCCAACCATAGTTTAACATTCCCCAACTCTGTGGCTAGGAGCCAGGAGGTCACTTCATCAGTTTCCTTATAACTGAGCCAATGCACCAGGTACAGAAGTTGACAGTGATGCCTGCTTCAATCAATCTTGGAGTCAAGGATCTCTGTAATCTCATACTCTGGCTCTCCATCCACCTTAATTGGAGGAGGTGGAGGCTGGTCATGGTTTGGTATAGTATTAGAAGTAGAAGGTTCTAATTGAGAGATGTGAAAAATAGGGTAAATAGAGCAAAGAGAATCAGGGAGACATAATGTAAATGAATGTGTACCCAGTTGGGCAATAATAGGGAAAGGTCCCAGATTTTTCTCAGAAGGCTTTTTAAAAGGTCTAGTAGAGTGAAAGTATTTTTCCCTCATGTATACCAGATCTCTGACTCAGAAGTCCAGAGCTGGGCTATGCTTGGCATTGGCTGGGCCTTGATAGTGGTGTTGCACTATGAGCATCTCCAATCAAAGGAACTTGTGTAACTGTTCAAGGTCAGTGACATAAGTGGATGCTGAGGAGGATGTTAGAGAACAGTCAGAGTAAATGGAGAAGTTTGGGTGATAACCCTTGTTCATGAAGAACAGTGATACTCAAATAGTAGCACTTGAAGCATTGTTGTAGGTGAACTCTGCCAGAGGCAGGAGTTCCAACTAGTTGTCCTGTTGATAATTACAGTAAACCTAAAGGTACTGCTCTAGTGTCTGGTTAGCATGTTCTGTTTGTCTGTTATCTTCTGAATGATAGCCAGAGGTGAAATGGAGGTGCATGTCTAGTGCTTTACCTAATGATCTGAAGAAGTGAGATACAAACTGAGAGCTCTTGTTGAAGGTGACATGGGAGGGGACTCTGTGCTTGGAAAAGACATTGATGAGGAATAGCTGTGTAAGGTCAGTGGAGGAAACAGTATCATGGGTAGGGATGAAGATGGCTTGTTTTGATAACCTGTCAATTACCACTAGGATGGCCATGAAGCCTTCTGATGCTGGAAGATGCTCTATGAAGTCAGAGTTTCATGGCTTCTCTGGGATAGGGAGCTGTTTCAGAGGGCTGTACAGATGATGCCTAGAGACTTTAGCATGAGCACAGGTTGTACAAGAACTAACATAATTTTTTATAAAGGTCCAGATGTCCAGCCAGGTATACTCTCAACAGATGAGGTCCAGAGTATGGTTTTGACTGAAGTGACCCATGGTAGGGTGATCATGGAAGGTCTAGAGAATCTGGAGTCAGAGATCACCCTATTCTGGGATGGAGATATGGCTATCATGGAGGAGGAAACCTTCTGAGGAGATGGTCCAGCAAGGGTTGTTGGTAGGTGAAGCAGAAAGGAAAGGAGCTGTGATAGGATCATTGGGAAGAGAGGAGAGGATGTTGGAATGGAGTTGCTCAATGTCAAGGAGGAATGAGGACCAGAGGACCAGAGCAGCTTGGAGGAATGCAGCAAGTTGTTCCTGTGTGAAAATGGGTCTGTTATTGTCAGGATTAACACAAGTGTAGTCCTTGTCCCCCTCTTTAGAGTAGATGTTCCAATGTCTAGTCAGTACATCAGGCTTTGCTGCAAGCCTGCCTGGGTGATACTGTACTGCTAGATTGAATTGGCAATGGTATTCCAACCAGTGGGCTTGCTGGCAGGTGAGCATTTTGGTAGAGGTGACATATTTGAGATTCTTGTGGTCCATGAAAATGGAGATTGGAGTTTCAGAGCCTTCAAGGTAGTGTCACCACTGATGGAAGGCTTCAAAAATCGCTAGGAGTTCCTTATTGTGAGTATCATAATTCAGTTTTGCATTATGGAGGAAATGGGAATAAAATGCTATGGGGTGTAAGTCATTATCTGGAGTAGAAATGGAAAGGATTCCTGTAATAGCATAGTCAGAAGCATCAGTTTCAATGATCATTGGAGTATCTGGAATCCAGTGGACCAGCACCAGAGCAGATGTGAAGGCAGCCTTAAGGCCCTAGAAGGTCCTCCAACAGTCCTTGGAGAAATTCCATGAAGTGCCTTTATAGGTAAGGCAGGTTAGTGGAACAACAATATTAGCATAATTGTGAATGAAGCAACAATAGAAATTGGCAAAACCAAGGAAGGACTAAATGTCCTTGACCTTCCTGGGCTCAGGCCAATCCACAATAGCTTTGATTTTATTCTTGGCCATAGCAAGACCAGAGGAAATGAGCATATATCTGAGGTACTCAATGAAGTTGGAGTGCCACTTGCACTTCTCCAGCTTCAGGTATAGCCCATTAGCTCAGAGTCATCAGAGTACTTCCCAGACATGCTTCTGGTGGGAGGTGAGATCTTGGAAGTAAATCAAGATGTCATCTAGGTAGACCACAATGAAGACATCTAGCATATTAGCAAAAATGTTATTGATGAATCTTTAAAAGGCAACTAGAGCATTAGTAAGTCCAAAGTGCATAACCAACCATT
>JBBPJY010000523.1:0-13771 GCA_038088975.1 Xerocomus cyaneibrunnescens
CACGGTCATCCCAGTCCTTGTAGTATCGAATGCTCACTTTTGTTTGTCCATCAACACGCAAGTATGTTCGAGATCCGAAACCTGTGGGTAGATCGAACTCACACATACTATTCTACAGCACTAGCGGAACCTTCCCTTCTACCCAGTCCTGCAAAGGTGGGTTTTCTCACATTGCTCGTGCGGTTATCGCCAGCTGAAGCAACTATCCTGACCTGCAGTTGTAAGTTCTCGTCCGTGTTTTCTGTTACTCATGGCCTCGGACGGTTGACGCTAATGTAACAGTTGTACAAACTTCCTCCTGCTATATATCATGTCTGCTCACTTCAGAAACACTTTCCAGGTGCGACATTTCAAGTTATCAGTTCATGGTGTGTCTTTGGGTTCATTTACGCCGCCGATTGTGAGTCGTTCCTCCATAAGCAGAGAAGATCGGCATCAGTCTGAGTTATCACGATCCTACGCGTGTGGGTCCTGTGATCATCCTTGGCACTCTTCTTACCTCCTATGTCGCAGAGATTATTCCCCCGATCGTTAATTCATCATTATCCACGGAACTCTCCAGTTGAATCCACATAGCATCAACGACGATGCATATGAGCTGAACTCCTCCTCAACGAACCTCATAGAGACCATCACTCACGTTTTAGATCCCACGTTCTGCGCGCTAGAGCTTACTTCTCTCAGTTGGAATGAGGCCACGCGCATCACTCAGCTCGTTCACGGTGCGGTGATGTGCATGCTGGCGATCATCCAATTCACGAGACAATCACTTCAAACGTACAAATGCGCGTGGCGACTCACGAATCGGCTCGTCACGGATGGCATCTTCTACTTTATTGCGTACGTCCATCATCTACTCTGTTCCTTCTGCCTCCATCCTACCATACCTCTGCGGAAGAAGGAGCTAACGGTGAGTCTCCCGTGATAGAATGCTCGGGTGGAACATCGTGAACGCACTGCTCGCCTAGGGAACGGTCACGTCGCAGGGATGGCAAGCGATACCGATTGCCATCGTGACCTTCTTGCCCGTATCCACGTTGACCCCACGGTTTACCCTGGGCATGCGGGCGCTGGGTACGCCCACTAGCGTTCGGGGCGGACGACAGAGCGGGATCGACTCTGCGTTCGGCTTGTCGGCGTCCGATCGTGCGCGATCGAGTTTGCAGAGGGCGTACAGGACGACGACGGGTCGGACGGCGAAGAGGTACCGACGGAAGACAGAGACACATCGTAGACATGGACGGTCGCGCAGATAGTCATGCTAGTCGATAATCACTCGGTATGGTCACTCCCGTCGTTGCGCGCACGAATGTGTGGGTGCATTCAGCTGCACTTTATGTAAGTGGGGAGTGCCCCGTTCGTCATGGGCAGACTCGGATGACGCTAGGACCACCTAAGCGAGCCTCGTCTGCGCTGTATGCTTGACGAGATCATGTCACTCGCCGTTCACGCATGCCAACGTCGAGGCCTGCACATCTCACGTTTATGACATCTCTAGGGATAGACGGATATTTAGGTCGGTCTCGGTGCCTCCCTGATAAGCGATACCTGACACCAACCTTGCCATGTCGCTCGCTGACGGTGTTCCGACGACAGGATCTACGGAACGTCCACGCCTACAAGAGCAACATCCGTTCTGGCCATCTCCCTACGGCCGTGACCGAAGAGCAGTCCGTGGGAGTCATAGTGTCGTCGACACGGGCATCACCCCCAAAAAAAGTCTCCCGCCGGGGTGACGATTCACGTGTGGGAGGCTCGCTTTAGATAATAAACAGGGCCAGACCGTGCAAGGCACACGTCCCCTCGGGCTGGACCTGCCCAGCATCGCATAAGCTCCTCGCCTCAGAGACATGCTCGCCGAGATCTACGATCACTGTGGCGTTGGCAGAGTACACGTGCACGTGCACGCAGGACGGGTCAACGTAGGCCCCCCGTACCTGATACGTGATGCTGCGCATGCCATTCGGTGATGCTGCCCTTGGGGGTGTACTAAGCAGCTTACTCAGGATTGGACGGAGGGGCTCGATAGAAGAACGCCGAAGAGGACGACGCGCGCGTTCCGGGACGCCGAGGTGGAACGCGCAGCGAGCGCTCCGTCCACGTATCAGGCACCAGAACGGACGCAATGGAGACGCACGCGGCATCGGGGGAATGAAGGGACGGAACGTGCGAGCATGGCCATCCACTTTTCGCACGAAAAAAAAAAAAAAGAAACGTTCATCATCGTGATGGTCATATCAAGCCTCGATGTGAACCTTTTTTTCGATTCGATGGATCTAGTTTCCGCATGGCCCGGTTCGGACGTCGAGAGTTATTCCGGAGAGTCCCGGATTGGACGGACTGACCATCAGGTACATATATCAAGTGGCGTCAGGTGAGATGATCCGTGGCGACGTTTTTGACAGAGTTGATAAGGAAAATTCCCATTGTTGTTACTGTATATGTAAGGCGGCGTGTGTACAGACGAGGATGAGCAGAGAGATGAGAAAGAAACCTTTATGTAAAAACCCTAGACAACAAAAAGATCATCCGGTTATCCTAGGTCGACGGACGATGCACCATCCAGTAGAACAAAAGAGGGGCGGCTCGGACCCACCAGTAGTAGAAAATCATGATGGGATAGCCAAAAGAAAATCCTATCGCTACACGACTAGGCACGAAAGATTGTAAAGAGACATGTGGCATTATAAATTCCAACAACACGACGATGTAGAGAGCGAAATGGGTACATGCTGACCACAATATCCTCACCAGGAGAACGAAACGGGACGACGACCGGCGACGACGCAGGAGCAGGAGCAGAGTAGAGGCAGAGCACGGGGGGTGAGGGCTGAAAAACACAAGACGATGCGATGACGATCCACGATATAATATCCCTATAAATATCCACCCGAACCCGCCGACTCACCCCAGTGCAAACCGCAACGTGCTCGAGCTATTGCTCCCTTCGTCGATAGGCTGCTCCACCGCTGGCCCTTGCGTCGTCTGCGTATGCGTCGGAGGGAGCTCGAGCGCAGGTTCGGGGACGACCGGAGGCACCGACGCCAACCCAAGCTCGTACCACGTGGGTTCGGACGCATGCCCCGCCCCACCCACGCTCGTCCCCACGCCCACGCCTACTCCCACGCCGTCCCCCTCAAGCATCGAGTACAAAAACGATGTCCATTCGCCGTGCGTGTGCGAGGGTGGTGCTTGGGGTGGCGCAGGGTGCATGGGCGGGTCGACGGACATGGGCACAATACCCACGTCTACACCGGCTTGCCGTTGGGGAACGGGCGACAGGTAGAGCGGTGGGCCCATGCCGTTGGTAGCAAAACGTCCAGAACCGCTCCATTCGATCAGTCGTCGTCGGTCGGGTGGGGTGCCGCGACCCATGAACGCACGCGGAGGTTCGGATAGTACAGGAACGTGTAACGAGGAAAGGGGTGGTAGAGTGGGTGGCATCAGTGGTGGTGGTGGAAATGGATGAGGGATGGGCGTCGAGGGACGTAGCGGCACGTCGGGGGCTGAGCGTGGTGGAACCGGTACCACTGGACTTGGCGGTGCCCTCGTCGCCTGCCGCCCGTCGCAACTCGTGCCGTCCACGTCCATTGCAGTGGCTGGTGGTATGTCGGCCTTGGTATCTGCAACGGCCAATCCCTCCACGGCTTCTAGGGCTGCCTCGTCCTCACGCTCCGTCTCACCGTCTCCAGCATCGTCATCGTCCTCATAGTCGTCCTCGTCCTCGTCTTCCATGTCGATATCAGCATCGGCCCAATCCGGATCGTCGATAGGCCAACCGGGATCGGCATCGTCGCCTTGGTCGTCGACGGGAAAGGGCTTGCGCGTTCCAGAGGTCGAGCTCCACGAGGACAAGGAATAGGTATAACTCGCCGGGGTATAGAGCCGAAATTTGGTCTGCGATGGGGGTGTGGTGGCGATGCCAGAGGGAGAAGAAAGGTGGGGTTCTCTAGAAGCGGAGCGGGCTTGAGACTCGACGATTGCCTTGATATAATCGATGCCGTAGCGTCGCAATCTGGAAAGAAGAAACCCAAGTTAGTAAATGACATGATCTGAACGCGCAAGAGGAAATGGCGATGGGGGCGAGCGTGTTTGCAAAGAGGCTGATGGACGCACAAACAATCTACGCGCTCTTGGCAGGCTAGTTTCCATATATTGATCTCTCGATCACGGACAAAGACAGGATTTGGAGGTACATAAAGTTGGTGTTGTGGAAAGGAATGAAATTGTGCTTGAAGCTCTAAACCTTGTAATTGAGGTGGGGTTGGAGGGTGGGGTATTTGCACTGATAACTCGGGGTCGAATTGTGAATGGAGGCCGTCAAAAGGGATGAGGGTATCGAGGGCGGGATCTAGCGAAGGCGATAATGGTGACGGGGAGAAAGGATCCGTACACGATGGCTGCTGGCTGGGGGTGGATTCGAGCACGGGGATGGGGTCTAAGGATGCCGGGCAGGGGAGGGGATCCTGCGGGGGAGAGGGCGGGAGGGCTTGTCGGTCGTGGCCGGGGAGGGATGGGGACGATTCGGGAGAGGGGGTGAGGGGGGTCAAGGGAGTGAGGGGCTCAGAGTCCGAGGACGACGAGGATGGCTCTGGGGATATCGGCGGGAGGGCTGGTTTGGGGTGGAACGTTGGCGATGGGGGCCGATTCTCGTTTACGGGGACGCAGATGGGCTCGGGTATGGATACCGCACGGGTGGTGGCGGTACTGTGCAGGCTGCGGGATGAGTCAGAGGGCAGAGACGGGGCACAAGGACAGACATGCCGTTGAGACGTCTGCGTGCGCCTTGGTGCCAAGTGCTGGTGGGAAGTGCGCTTTGGATGGCGGTGTGCAAGGGGGTCCTTTCTGCGCCGCTTTGTGCGGGGCCGTGGCGAGAAGGGGAGGCCGTCGAGGTCGAGGGCGAGGCGCTGGCGCTTGAGTGCGCGGAGGGCGCGGGGTGTGAGCTCGTTTTCCTGGTCGTCGGAGGAGTCGAGTTCGGAGTCGTGTTCTTGGATTGGGCTGTGTTTTGAGAGCCTGGTGGAACGGCGGAGCGGACAGGCGAGCGATACAGCCGCTGCAGCCATAATTGAGTGTGTCGGTCGGATGGAGGAGGGCTGATCGGTCCCATCTCACGAAAAAAAAAAAAATAAATAATAAACGATAACCCACTTAGCAGCCATCAACAAACGCGTCATCGCGCACGGACCAGCCACGTGATTGCACCCATCCGCGAACCACATCGCAGCACCGCGTCGACGGGCCCAAGGCGGACGTCCACCCCGACGCTGATCCGTGCGTGGCCACGGTGTCATCCCGTCGTCGTCCCTTGTCCTCCGCAGTCCCTTCGGATCGGCACTTCGCCAGACCCATCAGCTGCATCCAGGTACACTGACACATCATCACACACCAGGATCACCATCCCCTTGGCACTTCACTGCCTTTCTCTGATCCTGCGCAAGGCGCGAAATGCCAAATTTACACGCCCCCTTGGGATGGTGTGACCCTGACGAAACTTTGACATCAATGAATCAGCCCGTGTGGCATACCGGGCGTTCATTTGTTCGCTTCTCTCCAATGAGGCCGTACCCATGACGAAAAGCCCCCTTGGTCAGGCGAGCTCGCTAAACCCGTTTGGTATATCTGTTCAGGGAGCATCTCCACGCATATAAAAAGTCAACGTGATCCCTTGCTTTTAACGCATCGACGCCCCGCTAAACCGACTTGCGTGCGCTCATCTCCTCTCACGACTTGATCCTGCCTGCAACGTCCGTCTCCACCATGCGTCTATCAGTTGCAGTATGCCTTTTGCTCTCAGCAGTGTCGTGCGCCTTTGCTGCAGCCATTCCAGACGAGGTAACGCTCCGCTCTCTCCTCCCTTGCTCTCTATTCATTCTTGTCCGCAGGCCCTGATGCAGAGGGGCGGCAGTGGCACGCTGGGTGGTGCCAACTGGATAGCTGAAGCCAGCGAGAATAAGATACGGTCGTAAACCGTAGAGGTACACGCTGTCGAATGCTATCCACACATGCGCTCACCACTCGCTTGCAGTCGACAAGACACGATCCTTTTCCGAAAAATCAACGAGGGTTCATGGGGTGGTATCAGATGCGGCATACGGATGGATCTTTCAGACTATTTCCTCCCTTCTTCTTTACTTAATCATGACCAACTGTCCACGCTCGTTTCCTCTCCTTTTGCACACATGCTATCGTTATCGTAACTCGTACAATTCTATTCCGTGTTTCAGTTACGCTGGTCTTCTGTATTTTCCGGGTCCAAAATGGCGATGTTTTTTTTTTTTTTTTTCCCGTGTATCACGGTTACCTGTTCTGATCGGACACAGTGCGGTGCTCTCTAAATCTCATGTGCCTGTTCTTCATACGGCGTCGTGTACAGCCAAAGTGGGGAAAGCACAAGGTACAAGGGGGCGTTCTATCTCGAGTCCCACGTACATAGAACCACCGGGGCCCGTGGGTTTTTCCAATATTACATAACACCCATATCGTCTCAGCCTGGTCGGCGGCGCTCGTCCACCGTCCGAACGTCGCCCAAATGGAAGCACAGAGCGTCCATTCGTCCCAGGCAGACGTCTGGTATCTCAAAGAAATCGCCTTTGGCACAGGCGACGCGAGACGCCCCGTCAAGATCATCACCCAAAACTTCAACGGGTAAGCCCCCCACACGCGACCCCCTGCACAGCGCTCATCGCCTCCAGCCCATGTTCCTTCATCGCCATTTGTGAGCACCCTGCTTCGCCCTGCCCGCCGCCGCATCATCATGATGCCATTAGCTGATCGCGCGAGACCCAGGCAACATTCTCATCCTCCGCAGCCACATCGAGATCCTCCCACCCGATCGCACCACCGTCTCCTACGAGTTCCTCTCCCAGCTCGTCGGCGAGTACCTCCTCACGAGCTGTCCGGACATTGACATCTCGGCCGCCCTGTCCATCATGCCCACTACAACGAGTCAGTCGCGTCTCTCGTACATCCATCTCCGTTCGTCTCTGATCCGTCCCGTGACCCTCCGCGGCTAGAGGGCCTCGATCTCAACCCGCAATTCACCACCATCACCGCCTTCTCCCCCGCCTCGGACGCTGGCGAACTCGCCCTCTTTGCTCAGGCGGGCATTCAGCTCGTCCACGGATGGGTCGTCGATCCAGACAGCCCCGAAGCAGACGTCATGTCCCACATTCGGGACTACGACAGCGCGGTCACCTTGATCGCCGACGCGGATTACATCACCCAGGGGAGATTGCTCGGCGGGGACGGGAATCAGACTCGCAGTGGCGATGGCGAGGCAGAGGCGGGTCCAAGTGGTAGCAGCAGTGCAGTCGCGGGCCCCAGTTCGAGCGCGAGCGCAGGCGGTTTTCTCGCGCGTCAACATACCCAATACTCGGACGAGGAACGGCACAAAATCGAGCAGGGTCAGTGGGGATCGTTTTTCTCGACTGGTCGTATCGTATTTTATTTTTTCTCTGTTCGTCCCATACAGCCATCGTCGCCCAGCAGTTTCTGGACGCGACCAAATCTCAGCTGACATACCATGGACTGTTTCAGCTCGCGTCGACGATCCCACCCGGCTCGCTCGTCGCACTCTTCCGCAACGCGCATCTCTCTGTCGTGTACAAGTCCCCCGGCGGTGGTCCTAGCCCGAGCCTAGGCCCCATTACGCCTCACCCGGCCCCCGAGCCCAACCCCGGCTCCGACGCCACCGCCGACGCCACTACCGACGCGAACACAAATCTCACGCCAGCAGCGGAACCCACGTCCCAAGACCCCGCCCTCTACGCGCTCGTCACAGACGATGTCTTCCTCCATGAACCCAGCATCGTCTGGGAACGCCTCGAGGACGTCGACGGCGGCTCGTCCTGGTTCGTCGATTCCGATTTCCACCGCGCCGTACCGATCGGCGGGGACGTGGCGGGTCAGACTGCCGAGGCCGCGTTGAGGCGGTTGGAGCTCGAGGCAGGCGTGGTCATCGATCCCGCCGAGTGCGTGTCTTTCTCTCTTTTTGCGTGCCTTGCTTGCATTGGCGCTGAATATCCCTGGTCTCTCGCAGTCACGCCCTCGCGGCACAGATGCAAGCCGAGGAAGACGAGCGCGCGCACGAGATATACGCACGACGTCAGCAAGCCCTCGAGCGACAACGCGCTGAGGAGGTGCGCCGACGGCGGGAGAACGTGGCCAAAGGCCCGGGGAAGGGGAAGAAGCGCAGGGATTGTGTCATCATGTAGTCTTGTCCTTTTTTGGACGTCGATGACGCACGTACATAATATACACATTTGCTCGAGTTCTTTTGGTTTTTCGCTCGGGACCTGTCAACTGCGGTGGAGACGGGACTGCGCGGTCGTCTGTGTCGAGGTCGGATGGGAGTATGACGTCGAAACTTTGTTGTGCGTGGGATGGCCAATCGAAGCAGACACCGAAGATGAAACAAGAACAATATTGTCGGACGTACGGATCTTCGTCGAAGCACACACCCGACGGAGGGTGAAACAGCAACGATATCGCCATCCAATAGATACACGATCCGAGCATAGAGGTGCGTCTGAGAGGGGGACGTACCCTGCCTGTAGCAGGAAAGGGCCAACACGTCGTCTTGCACGACAAGTCATACATGCTTGCGCAACGCTCGACCTCAGACCTATTGTGGACAGCACGGCACCTCTCACCACGGAAGCGTGACATCGAGACTCGACTACACGACAACGATATCGCGCGTGGAGACACCCCCATCGAAGCCAGTACGGCACCTCACACGCGTCGACGTGGGCGACCCAACGTCGCGAGACGTGATGGATCGTACGACGACTCATCATGCGCGCGCACGTACACGCGGAGATCTCCACCGAAGCACCCCAAGTCTGTCTCCACATCGCGGGAAGAAACGGCGACTCCCGCCCGCACTGATTTCATACCCGCACCGTCTCGTCATTCGACGCACGGCGCGACGACGTAACCACCCCCACCACGTTCAGGGACCGTACTGCACGGATGCCCGGTCTGCCCTCGGTGGATCAGAGGGGGCGGACGTGCGGCAAGGGAGGGGGGGAAAGGGGGCGGGGCATTCCTTGATTTTTTTTCGTTCTTCCTTGTGGCGTCGTGATGCGCGGTGTACGGAACTCCCCCGGGCGCATCGACGTATATGTACGTGGGAGCCTCGTGACATCGAAACTTGATTGCACGACGCATCGCGATCGCGCGCGCGGGGGGAACCTTGATAGAAGCGCTCGAGTCTCTACTCGCGTCGCGGGAAGAGTCGGAGATTGAGCCTGAAACAAGGATAGTTTCGTTATTCAATGAACACACACACGTAAGGACGGAAGGCGCATTTGATAGGGGGTACTGCGATGATAACAACCTAGATCGGTAGATCGGAAGAACGAAGGGGATTGGACGAGCATGACGTCGTCTTGCGGAAAACGGTTAGATCATGGGAAATGAGTGAATATTTGGATATCAGCGCTCAGCGCGGGTGGCAGAAGACGAGAATCGTGTGACATTGTCTCAAACAAAAGCCAGCGGCGACGGTGACAAAGAGACGGGATCCGACATTAGCCTCCGACATGTACAATGTTGGCAACTGCAGAGGTTCGACACCGTCAGGGTTAGTCGAGCGCGGTGAAAGCGGCGGCGTTCTCACTACGCGGGAGAACGTCAAGAATGTCAACTGCGTCCGTGATCGCAGTCGGTCGGCCCCGAGCAGCGGGCCCGAACGATCATCAGCAGGCACCCACGAACGCACGAAAGCGAAGAGGATCTGGCACTGCTAGAAGATCGTGTACACCCGGCTAATCTCCGAAGAAAGCCCTATAGGGGTATGGATGTTCGATCCTCGAGGCGCTCAGCCATGAACCGATGGTGGTCGTGCACTGAATAGGGCCGCACGTGTCAGCGATGGAACGGACCAACGGAACCTGACGGATCTCTGGACAATTGGGATGGTCTCGAACACGAGCGCGACAAGGGCCTACGGATGACGGACCGTACACGTCAAGTATTATGAATGCGACCTGTCATCCAAATCGAGCGCGGGCGCCAGGCTTTCAGTGATGTAGCCCGAGGTCGCCTGAACTTGATCGGTTTCACAATAACTCGCATGAAATCTGGATTGGCCAGAGAGGTGGCAGATTAGCGGGTGGATATACAATAGAGATCGCTATTCAGGCGGCCCGTACCTTTGTTTTTTCTGGATGGCCCAATCAGACGGGTCCGAGTGCCGGATCACGAACGTCACGAATCGTGATGGCTGTTGAGCGGTCCCGAGGAACGAATCGAGATAGAGAACGACCAGAACGTCACAATTGAAGAAATAAAATGATGCTGCGCAGTTCATGTGACGAATGCGTTGGCCAATGGCGAGGTGGATGTAACCCGCCAATAGCCTGGTATCCGTTTTAGGAGAGGCTCTCGATGAGTGGCCCGCCTCAGATGGAGCAGTAGTACCAATGCCCCCAGTTCACCAACGTGGTGAACTGCAAAGTCGGGTGATGGCCGAGGAGAGTTTGTGCTGGGTGAATCCGCCTTTGGATTCTGACGAGGTCCGAGTGAGGAGTAGTATCTTGACGGCAATTGAAAGAGCCAACTCTCAGGCTAGCCGGCATCAGAACATAAACTTCATGTGCTGGGGAACAGCTCGTCGTTGTTGTAGTACATAGTTGGCTTTCTTCCAACTCTCATTGTTGGTGTAGGCAAGCCAAATAAGGCAACCCGACATTCCCACAGTCGAATTATCACGTTCGAGAGTGCACCACTCCTAATTGTCAGAGAGTGAGACAGACAAATGAAATAGAACTAGAGTACATATACAAAAGAGTAGAATTCTGAAATTCTGAATCTTCTCCTTGGTTCCCCCCGTCGTCCGAACCTTTGAGCCTTACCGACTCATCTTCGCGCGCTACCTACATAGCCATTTCCCACGTTCGTAGCCTCTCGACACTCATTACTTCTCCTTATTTGGATACCACGCGGTGTCATCAACGCGCCGCGCTCTTCTTCGTCTTGCTTCCAGTCTCGTACATACATGACTGGAGATATTGTTGGATTAGCAAGCGCGCGCAGCCATGGCCGCGACAGGCCCGCGCGATTGCCGGTGCGCGCGTGAGCCGACGCATCTCGCCTATCGCGCACCGTATGGACAGTTTCATTGCTTGTATCGCGTACTTACTATTTCTCTGATTCCTGTGTCTCGCATACCCGGAGCTTGTCGAGCTCCTTACATCTCCTTTAGCTAGTATAAATTCTCTTTCGTATATAAGATGTACCGTTCATACTCGAACACCTCAGTCCGTTGGATACCGCGCATGACTGAGGTAAGTTACTGGCATCTACACTACTTACTCGATGCTCACTCGTACATAGTTACTTTCTCTTTAGGTTAATATATACAGTCCGTTGCATACCGCGCACGACTGAGCTACCTTCTCTTTAGTCGAGCACCCCTATTCGATCGAGTGCCTGTTTTCCTACAGATATTCACATTCCTATAGCGCACGTCCGCTCACAACACGCACTTAAGTGCAACGTAAAAACAGAACGTTACTGGATCCATCCAGACTCATCCAGTAGTACTCAGTAGTCATCGACAAGCACCAATAGCTGAGTATTAAATAACAAAAATCTTGGAAGCATATCGACAACTTGTAATCATGATAATACAATCTTTGGCATTACACTGATATCTTAGTGCAAAATTAGCATAAATATGGGAATTTTATCTTGATACAATGCAATTATAATAGCATAGTAGTGGGCTGACAATAACTTTCCAGGCAGTCGTCAGCCGGGGGCATTACGATGGTACTGTGAATTTTCCGACATTCGCTTCGGCATCCAAGCGAGTCGACCATGAAGTTACACTATCACTCTCCCTTCCATAGATATCTCTCTGTCGTGCTCTAACTCTTCGTCCTGTAGGCTATGCATAAACGGGATCGTGGTCAAGACCACGCCATAACTAGGTGATGCCGACAGGCCGAATCCAGTGTCTATCCCACTCCTACGTCCCCCGTGAACACTGCGCGCGTACAGTTCCCGCATATTCAGGATAAATTTAGGTGTCAGCGTGGCAATGGGGACCAGTGTCGTAATGCCCAACGGTATGACTTTCCATCCTTCTGTTGGGATGTTCCCCCAGGCAGACAGTGTAGTCACGATGTTCCACGCCAGTATACTGTTACGGAAGATCGCTGTTAGCATCTTACTTCGTACTATGAGAAGGCACAAAAGAGACGCGGAGAAGGAAAAGAAAGAGATCTGAACATACACGAAGAAGTAGAAGATACCTTCCACGACAAGTAGGTTCATAATCCGGCCAAGTTGCCACCACCTTGTAGCCTTGTACATCTGGAGCGACAGTCTCGTAAATTGGATGGTCGCCAGTATACACGTTACTCCAGCGTGAATGAGTTGAACAATGCTAACAACCTCACTCGCAGTGGTCGAGGCAGGCACTAGTGTACAAATTGATAGATTCTGCACTTGACTGACGATAACTGTGATATCCAGCAAACGGGTGCATGCAATCAGTGCCCATATATGATAGATGTACACTCGTTGACGCTAGATTTTACTTACCGAGGTCATTCCGCGGACTGCTGAAGCGAATGCCCTGAATAACTGCCGAAATGATCTCCACGGCATAGAAAGTGAGGAGAATGCGAAGGATTAACTTCGATCGGCGATACATTGCCCATACGCGCAGGATCATTACCACTGTAATCAATAGGAAGCATCATTTCTTTCTTTACGAGTAATCCACAACTCACAATCAGCCGCAAAAAGAAACACAGAGAGAGTCCATGCACCAATGATTCCAAAGACCTCGCCTGGAGAGTATTCCCGGATTAAGTAGACACAGATGTACCTGACAGAAGCACTCACAACTATTTTATCGACATCCATTACCTGAAATATCGAGCACGAAATAACAATGGACACTCACAGCTGCAGGTATGGATTATTGGATCAACGATCGAGGATGCAAGAAAGCTCACTATTGTAGGACCAGGTAGGAAGGAACTATCCACTTTAGACGGATGAGTCAATTCAATTTGTGACTAGTAAGTGTCGAGTGCTGGCCATACCAAAGGAAATCGTTCTGATGGACCAATCGGAAGTTAGCACTGAACAGATGCACTGGAATGGCGATGAACACACATGAAAGAAAAGAGGCCGAGATAACGGGTCTATAACAATATTGTTAGCTTAGTAGTCATCAGATGCATGGCCCTGAAGAATTCGATACGCACGATAACAAAGAGCGTGGATACAAACGTCCAAGGCTTACTCTGTAATTGCATCAGACGGATGTCACTCACATGAAGCGTTAACCACGAACCCAGATGTACTCAACCTGGAGAGGTGGTCGGTTAGAGTCAACGATCATGTATCGCCAGAAAATACAGTAGGAGAAGGAAACACCTCTCTTGGAATCGTAAGGACTGGGAATAGCAAAGTCAGCCTTACAGATGAATGCATACCGACCGAAAAGATTACTGTAATCATATCCGACGACAGTAGTGATCGCAACTATGAAAAACTCTATGAGATTGGTCCATCTATCTGGGAAGCGAAGATGGTCACACCAGACACATAGTTGGAAGTAATGTCACGGCGAAGAACGTCCACCACGAGGGACTGCGGAGAAGAAGCCATGGTCTTGGCATGTGCACACCGAGAGAAGGGAAAGGTACTTGGATCAAGGAATAGTGTTTCAATCGGAGGGACCAAGTTGAGGGATTTTATATGAAAGGATGATCAATGAGCCTGACTCCAAGTTATGTTGCTGTTC
>JBBPJY010000524.1:0-16449 GCA_038088975.1 Xerocomus cyaneibrunnescens
GTAGAGGAGTGAGCAACTCAATTTTGTTGGCAGGTCTTCCAACAGAATGAAGCATTAGTGAGCTTCATGACCCAGCCACTTTGAGAGCATCTAGTATTGGGATCTAATCCCCAATCAGAGTCCATATGGGCAATAAGGCCAACACCTGAGGCTCCATTGAAGACAAGGGAGTAATTCCACATTCCATTTAAGTACTTGCAGATATATAGAGCCTTTTCAAGGTGTTCTTTGGTGAGGTTGGCACTTTGCCTTGCCATAGCTGTGACAGCATAGGCAATGTCTGGATGTGTACCCAAAGTTAGGTACAAAAGGGAACCAATCACCATCTGGTAATGGGATCACAATTCAGGGTCAACCTGATCTGTGTTAGAGAGAGGGTAATAACCCTCAGGCAGTGGTGTGGGGGCAGCCTTTGCATTGATCATCCCACAGTGCTCAATGACCTTCAGGAGGTAATTGCTCTGATCAATCATGATTGAGTGTTCTTTACATCGGATGCACATGTGTAGGAATTCTTTTTCTGGGCCTAGGTCCCTGCATTCCAACTTCTTCATGAATAGCCCTTTGATCTCATTGACAACAGATTTGTTGGGACCACAGAACATGGCATTGTCAATATAGACAACAGCAACAATCATAGAGGTGTGCTTCTTCTGGTAAAGAAAGAGTCTGGCATCAGACTTCAGACATTCAAAGCTGAGTTCTTTCATGGACTCATTAAGAGTCTCCCACCAGGCAAGTCTGGCTTGTTTAAGGCTGTACAGGGCATGTTTTAAATGGAGGACTAGTCTCTTTCCCTGGGACTAAGAAGCCTTGGAGTTGCTTCATGTAGATCTCAGTGTCCAGCTTTCCATAAAGGTAAGCAGATCAAACATTGAGTGCCTTGATGTGCAAATTCTCTAAGGCAGTGAGCACAAGCATCGGCTGCATGGTCTCAAACCTGACAACAGGTGAGAATATCTGGTTGAAATCTACTCCCTTGACCTGGGAGAAACCTTTTGCAACTAAATGTGCATGTTTGTGACCATCTGGCTTAATGTCGAATACCCAGTGGTTGTCTATAACCTTCCACCCTTTGGGTGTGTCTACAAGTTCATAAACTTTCTGTTCACAAAGCATATCAAGCTCACGTTGACATGCAGCTTTCCATTCCTCCTGAGCTGCAGCAGGTAGCTTGGAGATGTTCTTGTATGTCCACTCCATTACTGGCTTTGACTCTGCAGAAGTCATGCCATAATGTAACACCTTGGACATCAGGTGTGTAATCAAATCAGCTCCTCCTTCATGACAGAGTTGGTCAACATCTACCTCAGAATTGGCAGGAGATGAAGGTTGTGGGGTGATAGGTGCACCAGGTGTGTTGGGAAGATTGCCAGGCATTTGATGCTCTGGCTTTACAGGACAAGACAATGGTCCTGCTTCTCCAACAATGTCATGCCAATGGGATGGCCAGTTAACATTATGTTCCTGATCCACAGGGTGTTGGTTGTCACCATATACATTGTCAGGCTGGACTGGCACACAATGTTGTCTCTGGGATTGCCTAGGAGGTGGTGGAACTGTGGGGGGACCAGATGGTTGACGCCTAGAAGGTGTCACTGGTGGTTGAGGTGGTGGGGAAACAGGAGCAGGGGGAATAGGGGCTTGTGAGGAAGGTAGACTGGAAAGGTTGTCCAGAGGCAGAATAGGTGGGAAGTCCATTTGTGAGACTTTGTCTGTCTTTTCCAGTGGTGCAGCAAGTTCTTTTGTGCAATAGGGAGTTTCTCTTTGGTAGTACACTTTGGGAAACATTGCTCCTCAAAGATTGTGTGGGCAGAAGTAAAGACAGTGTTGGTGGAACACATAAAAATATAATTCACTTCCATGCCTGGTGCTACTCCAATATGGATCATAAGCTCAGCTTTAGGGGTGAGCTTGTTGTCATGAGTTTCAGGTGGGACATGCACATAGGCAGCATAGCCCCAAACTCAGAGATAGCTGATGTCTGGTAATTTACTGTGCAGCATCTCAAATGATGTTCTACCATTGAGGTGAGCCATAGGTGCATGGTTGTACATGTGGGTAGCATGGGTGAAGGAAAATTCCCACCAACTGTCAGGGGAACAGGCATCATGCCACATCAACTCTGATTTGTCTGAGAGTGTTCTCATGAGCCTTGCAGCTCTTCCATTCTGCATGGGTATATGGGGGGCAGATTGATAAATTGCAATCCCCTGCTCCTTGAGCATTGTATCAAATGCTTGGGATTTGTACTCTCCCCCAGCATCAGACATCCATCTTTGTACTTTTGCCTCAAACTGTGTTGAGATGAGCTTCAAAAAGTGCCGAGTAGTGGTCAAGTCATTATTTTTTGTTTAATAGCTACAGTCCATGCAAATGATGTAAAGTCATTGAGAAAAGTAATGATATACCAATAGTGTCTGTAAGACTCCTTTGGGAAGGATTTCAGATCCAAGTGGATCAGCTTGAAAGCATGTTTAGCACAACACTCAGTAGGAGGAAAACTCCTGTTAGGCATCTTGTCTTTGATACATTCAGGGCATACTGGGGCTTTGGATGGAACTGAAATTTCAGGAAAGCCTTTAGTGTGCTTCTTAGCCTGATGTAGCACATCTCTAGAGGGATGGCCAAACCTCTTATGAACAATGTCAAAGCTAATAAAACATGTAATGGTGCTTTTATGGTCATGGAGGGGTAGGCCTTGGAGTGTATATAACATATGGGATATGCGTCCAGCCTGGAAAGGGGTAAGCAGTCTCCCATCTTCAAACAACATATTAAGTTTGGAGCCTGTTCCTTCAACATGGGCACCATTCTGAAGCAGTTTACCCATTGAGACAAGGCATACACTGGAGTTCAGAATGTACCCAATGTCATTTAATGACAGGATTCTTAATTCCTTATTATTATCCTCCCAGCACACAAGTACTCGTCCAAGTGCTTTCACATAGATAGTATAAATTGCAGTGGATACAGGGATGCATTCATCACCTTTCAGCTTTACATGTTTGATGAAATCCTCCAAAAATGGAGTGTAGTGCATTAAAGCACTGGAGTCTAAGATCCAAATGTTATTGTCCTTAGAGTATCCACATTTGCATGAACCTTTGCCTTGCTTGTGTTGTTGTTGGGCTTTACATCCTTTCTTTCCTACTGCTTTACATGCACACTCAGACTGTTGTGAAGCACAAGATATATTGTGTGCTACTACAGGAAGTGCAGTATGTACAGCTATGATACTATATGAGGGTGGTGAATCACAAACTAGAAGTTCAAGTGAAGCATCATCAGCCTCAGACCATGTAGATGTGCAAGGAAATACGTATGACATTGCAAAGTCAGTGTTAGGTAAAATGGGTCCTGGCTCCCCCAAGCCTGCAGCATTGGCCAGTTCAGTGTCCAAGTCACTGCCATAGATGTAAACAATATCATTGGCATCCCAGGAGGCAGCAGGAGAAGCTGAGATCTTTTTCTTCTTGGAGTGGCACATGCACTTGCATTTCTGAGCTGGCTGTTCCTCTTCCACCAAATCTGGTTCCTGCACCATGAAGTCCATGAGCATGGTGGTAGTGGTGAGCTCCTCGAGCTGGGACTTCCAGGGAGGAGATGTGGAATGGAGGACAAGAGGTTTAACTGTTTGAGTCAAAAGTGTGCCAGCAGCAACAGCAGCATCAATGATGCAGATGTGCTCCATCAAAGTTTGGATGCTGAGGTGCTTGGCAAGGGTAAAAGCCTGTTGGATCCAAAGATCTGCAGGAGGGCTGTAAAAACCCTGATAGAGCTGCACACTTTGGTGCACTGTGAGGTGAGGGTTGGGGAATGAGGAGGGACCCAATATATGGACAACAGGGGAGGCAATGGCAATGGAGGCAACTTCAACAGCCACATTGGCTTGGGCCTTACCCTTGCCCTTTTTGTGGCATGACTTCTTCTTGGGCTTCTCCTCTTTTTTATCAGAGGAGCCCAAAGGCTGCTGCTGCTGCTGCTGGAAAGTGGGCTCAGTGCCCTTTGCCTTCATGGTGGAGATCTTGTTTACCTGCTGAGCAGGCTGCTTACCCTTGGAGAAGGAGTGCTGCTCCCATGCAAGAATGGTGGCAGCATGGATCTCTGTGACAGTTGGATCCTTGGCCTTGCTGGCCAAGTCCTTCTGCTGTGTGAGCATATGGGCCACCATCTCCATGGTGGGCAGAAGCTTGATGAGTACAATCATTGCCTGAATCTTATCTGAAAAGGAGTAACTAGTGTCTTTCAGCTGGGTGAAACAGTTTTCTGCCTTGTTCAGGATGGGAGCAGGGTGTGAGGATGAAGGGATGAAAACATCTAGAAGCTCTTGAAAGAGTGAGTATGCACCCAAAATGGATGCAACATCAAACTCCTTCCTGAGTGCAGTAATGAGGGTCTTGGCATCATCCTCTGAGAAGTGGTGGTGGAGAGCCTCCATCATGGTGAGGTTGATGTTGCCAATGATGGTATTGTTTGCCTTCTTTCAGGTTACCCAAAATTGGACTTCCTCCAACTTGGAGAAGGAAGTGGGGAGAGGGGGTGCAGTTGCCAGGTCCAAGACCTAGGCACAGCTGGTGGCCTTGATGTAGGCCTCCATGACTGGCCACCACAAGTGCCAGTTGGTGCCATTGAAAGTGGGGATCTTGAAGTCTTTGGGGGTGGAGGACATTTCTACTCAAAGCATCAGCAAGGTTGTGAGCAATGGTAAAACATACTGGCATAGTCTTCCCATACTCCTGATGTTGATCAAGCTGCATGTGTAAAGCAACAGCAACAGTCTAACACCAGCGGGTGCAGGATAGCAGTGATGCCTTCTGTGCAATCAGCTTTCAGGTGCATTTCTGCACACTATCCACTAAGGCATCTGGCAATCACAGCTCACAATGAGCAACAGCATGTGTAGCTTTTTACAGTGCACAATGCATGCATAATTGGGGCTCATAACCTGTTGAAACAGAGGGAATGCTCATCTAACACTTACTTGATAGGTAGTGTTGTAGAGTTGCTGGTTGTATGTATGAGTTCTGGTTCAAGAGTATTATTCAAACTCAGCACTTGAGCTTGACTTATATAATGTACATCATGTGACCTTAGTCATGTGTACTCTATGTAGTCTATGATTAGTATGTGAAGTGCAACTACACTAGTGCACATTCAACATATTCACTCACCAAAAGGTTTTGCAAGACAGTTAGGGCTTGCTTATAGGCACAAATGATGGACCCAGACAGTATCAAGGAGTACCGGATGTATGATCTGATGGTGACAGATGTCCAGATCATTGCAGTGTGGACTGGACTATGGTATGCTGGGACCAGGTGTAAATTATGAGGGCAGTATGAACTAATGGAGATTGTGGACATGCAGCTGTAGGAAATAAGGGTTCCTTACACTGCATCAAGGACAAAATCTCATGGGTTGGCAAGCCCTCCACACTCTCTAAACTCTGCCAACTTGCCCAAGGCATTGATGCCTGATACTGGGAATACAAGTCAGAGGTTAGCTGTTAGGTGAAACCCTCCAGCAACACTCCAAAGGCATCTGATAAATCCTCTGACTTTGCCACCAGTTCCTCCAGCTCCTCCAAGGAGTCCAAAGGGAAGGCTGCCAGTACTTCCACCACCTCCAGAGCATCTGCCTCCTTCCAGCCAAACTTGTTGTTCAAGCTTGGGAAGGACAGGAAGCTCACAGGAGCCAAGTGCAAGCACTGCTTCAACAACAACCTCTGCATGTTCTGTGATCAAGCAGGGTATAAGGCCAAAGATTGCATGAAGTCAACCTTCTGTACAGCCAAGGGCCATGCTGTTAAGGCTGACACTCTGGAAACCAAACCAGAGGCCTCCTCCAAGGCAAAAAAAATAGGCTGTGACCTCCATGACTCCACATGGTACAAAGGTTGCATTGACTCTGCCCATGCACCATAGGAGATCCAACTCGATGTGTTTGCTCTCTCAGACCCCCAATCCCTCATGCTCTCCATCTTCCTAGTATCTTATGACATTCCCTCCTTTCCCACATTGATAGACTCCAGCTCCTCCAATTGTTTTTTAGATATGAACTTTGTCAATAATAATGGACTTCCAACCTGCTCTGTCCCTCCACTCTCTCTCTGACTGTTTGACAGAACTTTGAACTTCATGATCACTCAAGCTCTGGACCTCTTGGTCTGCTTTCCCTCTGGTGACATCACTCTGATGATGTTCTACATCACCCCACTAGATGGCTCCTGTTCACTTGTTCTAGGACACAACTGGCTCATCCACCACAATCCATTGATTAACTGGGTATCAAGCAGTATCTTGTTCCAAACACCTGAGCAGCCCAGTCCAGCACCTCCAAGCTTGACTCTGCAGCCTTTGGAACCTGTTCCTCCAGCTGACTCTACTTCCTCCAATTCACTGTGTTTCTCCAACTGCAAGGCACCCCCCATCATGCTCATCAGCACACCTGCCTTCACACTTGCCTGTCACCTCCAGGGCTCCATGCAGTTTTCACTGTCACCCTGCCCATGGAAGAGTGATCTCCACTCTGCCTCTGTTAAACCTGACCTAGTCAATCTCTCCAGCATTCCCCCAGAATACCACAATTTTGCAGATGTATTCAGCAAGAGCAAGGCCTCCTAGCTTGCTCTGCACCATGACTTTGATCTGAAGATCAACCTGGAAGAAGGAGCTTCCCCTCCAATAGGCACTACCTACTCCCTCTTCATCTCCAAGCTTGAAGCACTTCATACATTCCTCAATGAACACCTTGCCATGGGCTTCATCTGCCCTTCCTCCTCTGCTTATGCCACCCCCATACTCTTTGTCTGCAAGAAGCACAATTCACTCCACCTCTGCATAGACTTTTGTGGACTCAACAAGATCACAAAGAAAGACTGCTACCCACTTCCCTGTATCTCTGACCTCCTAGACATTCTGAGCTGTGCCAAGATATATACAAAACTTGATCTCCAGCATGCATACCACCTGGTCTGCATTGCCACCAGAAATGAGTGGAAGACTTCATTCCAGATGTGCTATGGCTCCTATGAGTGGCTTGTCATGCCATTCAGTCTCACCAATGTCCCTGTGGCTTTCCAACAGTTTGTAAATTCTATCTTCACAGATCTTCTTGATGTCTCTGTCATTGTCTACCTCAATGATATTCTGATCTTCTCTGAAGACCATGTGAAGCACAAAGAGCACATCTGGGAGGTACTCTGGTGACTCCAAAAACATGGACTTTACACCAAGCCTGAGAAGTGCAAATTTCATACTGACTTCACAGAATACCTTGGATACCAACTCTCCCCCCCAGACTTTCTATGTCCCCTGAGAAGGTAAAGGCCATCATCAATTGGCCCAAACCTCAAAAAGTCCAAGATATTCAGTCATTCCTCAGTTTTGCCAACTTCTACCAGTGTTTCATTGCCAGCTACTCTGGAGTTGTCATTCCACCTCACTTGTAAAGGCATCCCATGGAATTTTGATGATTCCTGTCACTCTGCCTTCCAATGTCTCAAGGACACTTTCACCTTTGCTCTGATCCTCACCCACTGGGTCCCTGACACCCTACTAATTGTCGAGACAGTTACCTCTGATTATGCCATTACTGGCATCTTTTCTATCCAGTGCTTGGATGATGACATTCACCCTGTAGCTTTCTACTCCCACACCCTCTCCACTCCAGAACTCAATTATGACATCCACAACAAGAAACTGCTCACCATTTTCAAGTCCTTCTGGACTTTGTGGCATTACCTTGAGGGCTCTGGAACTCTGATCAACATAGTAACTGACCATAAGAACCTAGAGTATTTCACTACTATGAAACTCCTCACCCAATGTCAAGCCTGGTGGTCAGAGTTCCTCTTGCAGTTCAACATGGTCATCTGTTTCCACCCTGAATGCTTAGGGGCAAAACCCAACTCCCTCACTAGACACTTGGACATCTATCCCAAAGAGGAGGATAGGGACTATGCTCATATCAACCCTTAGAACCTCCACCCCATCTTCACCCAAGAGCAGCTTGTATTGTCCCTCAGGGCAATGATTCTCACAGCTCTGGTCCTCCAGGCCAGCACATTGTTTGACATCAAGTCCCTTCACAATGACATCCTATCCACTCTTCCCTCCAACCCTCTCACAGCTATCCACATGTCCAACTCCAAACCCTCTGATTTTTGCTGGACCATTGATTTCAAAGACTTCCTATGCCTGGATGATCATATCTACATCCCCAATGCAGATGATCTCCACCTCCAAGTCCTCTGATACAAGCACGACCATCCACTCTCCAGTCACTTTGGACAAAACCAGACATTGGAACTCATCCACCATGAATACACCTGGCCAGGCATCCAGATATTTGTCAAGAAGTATGTCTCCTCCTATACAGCCTGCACCTGAGCCAAGGTCCCCAGACATAAGCCCTACAGGCTTCTCAAACAACTTCTAATCTCCAAGAAGCCATGAAATTCAATCTTCATGGACTTCATTGAATAGCTTCCTCCATCCTCTGGACACACTGCCATTCTAGTTGTCATGGACAAATTGTCCAAGCAATGTGTTTTCATTTCGACCAATGACAAGGTAACATCCCCAGAGTTAGCTAAACTCTTTCTCCTCCATCTATTCTCCAAGCACAGAGTCTCCTCACACATCACCTCTGATTAAGGCTCAGAGTTCATCTCCCACTTCTTCTGCTCCCTTGGAAAAGCACTCAACATCTGGCTCCACTTCACCTCCAGCTATCATCCAGAGGGTGACAGACAAACTGAGCGAATGAACCAAACCCTGGAACAGTATCTTCAGATTTATTGTAACTACCAACAGGACAATTGGTCTGAGCTCCTGCCACTTGTGGAGTTTGCTTACAACAATGCTCTGAATGCTACAACAGGTATTTCTCTGTTCTTTGCTAACAAAGGTTATCATCCAAACATCTCTGTCCACCCTGAACATGACCTCACCTCTGCCCAAGCCCACAAATATTCTGTTGACTTGGACTCTCTTCATAACTTCCTCCAAGAAGAGATTGCTGCCACCCAGCAAAGGTATCAAGGACCCATGGACACCAAGTGAACTCCAGCACCAGACTTCAAGGTTGGTGATCAGGTTTTCATCAAGGCAAAGCACTTCCACTCCACATGACCACCTAAGAAACTCTCTGAGAAAAACTTAGGTTCTTATGAGATCATTGCTCAGACAGGTTCTCTTTCCTTTACTCTCCAGCTTTCAGAAAACATGAAGTCTGTACATCTGGTCTTTCATGTCTCCCAGCTGGAACCTGCCATTCTGAACACAATCCTGAACCAAGTTCAGTCACCTCCACCTCTGGTGGAGGTTGACAGTGAACCCAAGTATGATATATAAACTCTGTAGAATCCACTCTGTATTTCTTTAGTTTGAATATCAACTAGACTTGACATTCTCCCCATTTGACCTCCACACTCTAAAGTTGCTATGTGACCACTCTGACCACCCTCTGACCTCTGACCCTCTGTCTGTAAATTTGGGACACCAAATTTCTTGCAAGGGTGTACCACATAAGGTGAAGCCAAGTCTCTTCTGACCCATCACAACTCCAGTTCATTGGAGTTCCTCAGAGTTTGTCTGATTCAGTCCTTAACATCAAGCCCCTGTGGAGAGGGTGGACAGATGAATAGGGTGGTGTCACTTACCAGGCAAAGTCCAAATTTTAGTGCATCAAAGTACAAGGAGAATGAGCCCTTGCTGGAGTTGCAACCACTTTCCATTCTAACATCACCACCATCATGGCTGACATAAACAACTCCAGCAGGTGCAGGTTAGGCCCTCTGAGGTGAAGGAGAGCAAGCATGACAGGAGACAATGGGGCAAAAACAGAAGGAGCTGGAGGCAAATCTGTGTAACTGGTGCACAGCACAGGGGTTGGAGTGCATGTGGAAGGTGGAGCAGGTGCATCACAGGCAAGAGAGGAAAGAAGAAGGAGAAAGAGGAAAATGAGGTGCAAACAGAGAAGGGTACTGTAGAGGTAGGAGTATAGGCAGAGGAGATGAAGGAGGAGGACAGATTGGAGGATGGAGAAGGAAACATGGAGGAGTAGGTAATACATAGAGTTCTGTTTTTTTTTTTTTTGTTTTTGTTTTGTCTTTGTTTTTTAATATAAAAAGGAATGTTTTGGAGGTCAAGAGAGAGACAAGAGTGAACAAAGATCAGAACTCAACAGAGTAAGGAAATAAGGAGAGGAAATAAGGAGAGGAGTGACTGGAGATGACTCCCTACAGAGCAAGTAGCAGTCTGGGTTTCTTGGAGTACCTCTGGTGAAAGTCTGAGATGAGTTTCATTGCATTTCCCAACTTTGTGGCTAGGAGCCAGGAGGTCTCTTTGTCAGTTCCCTCATAACTAAGCCAATGCACCAGGTACAGGAGTTGGCAGTGACACCTTCTTCAATTAATTTTGGAGTCAAGGATCTTCACAATCTCATACTCCAGCTCTTCATCCACCTTGATCAGAGGAGGTGGAGGCTGGTCACAGTTTGGTATAGTATTCAGAGTAGAAGGTTCTAACTAGGAAATGTAAAAAATAGGGTGAACAGATTGGAGAGAATCAGGGAGATGTAATGTAAATGAATGTGTACCTGGTTGGGCAATAATAGGAAAAGGTCCCAGATTTTTCTCTGAAAGTTTTTTAGAAGGTCTAGTAGAGTGGATGCATTTTGCCCTTACATATACCAGATCTCCAACTTGGAAGTCCAAAGCTGGGCTATGCTTGATATCAGCTGGGCCTTGATAGTGACATTGCACTGTGAGCATCTCTGATTGGAGGAACTTGTGTAACTATTCAAGGTCAGTGACATAAGTGAATGCTGAGGAGGAGGTTAGGGAATGATCAGAGTAAATGGAGAAGTTTGGGTGGTAACCCTTGTTTGCAAAGGATGATACTCCAGTGGTGGCACTTGGAGCATTGTTGTAGGTGAACTCTGCCAGAGGCAGGAGATCTGACCAGTTGTCCTGTTGATAGTTATAGTAAACCTGAAGGTACTGCTCTAGCATCTGGTCAGCACATTCTGTTTGTCTGTCACCTTCTGGATGATACCTGGAGATGAAATGGAGGTGCATGTCTAGTGCTTTACCTAATGATCTGAAGAAGTGAGATACAAACTTGAAACCCTGGTTGAAGGTGGCATGGAAGGAGACTCTGTGCTTGAAGAAGACATTGATGAGGAATAACTGGGTGAGGTCAGCAAAGGAAATGGTGTCATGAGGATGGCTTGTTTCAACAACCTGGCAATTACCACTAGAATGGCCATGAAGCCTTCTGAAGCTGGAAGATGCTTTATGAAATCCATGGAGATGGAGTTTCATGGCTTCTCTGGTATAGGGAGTTGTTTGAGGAGGCCATACAGACAGTGCCTAGGGACTTTAGCATGAGCACAGGTTGTACAAGAACTAACATAATCTTTTATGAAGGTCCAGATGCCTGATTAGGTATACTCTTGATGGATAAGGTCCAGAGTATGGTTCTGACCAAAGTGACCCATAGTAGGGTGATCATGGAAGGTCCAGAGGATCCAGAGTTGGAGGTCACCCCATTTTGGGACATAGATATGGCTATCATGGAGGAGGAAACCTTCTTGAGAGATGGTTCAGCAAGGGTTGTTGGTAGGTAGGATAGAGAGAAGAGGAGATGTGACAGGATTGTTGGGAAGAGAGGAGAGGATGTCAGAATGGAGTTGCTTGATGTCAAGGAAGAATGAGGACCAGAGGACCAGAGCTGTGAGATGAGTAGCTTGAAGGGATGCAGCAAGTTGGTCCTGTGTAAAAATGGGTCTGTTATTGTCAGGGTTAACATGAGCATAGTTCTTGTTCCCCTTGTTAGGATAGACATTCCAATGTCTAGTCAATGCATCAGGCTTTGCTCCAAGCTTGCCCAGGCAATACTGTACTGCTAGATTGAATTGACAAAGGTATTCCGACCAGTGGGCTTGCCAGTGGGTGAGCATTTTGATAGAGGTGAAGTATTCAAGATTCTTGTGATCCATAAAGATGGAGATTGGAGTTCCAGAGCCTTCAAGGTAGTGTTGCCACTGATGGAAGGCTTCAAAGATTGCTAGGAGTTCTTTATCATGAGTGTCATAATTCAGTTCTGCATTACAGAGGAAATGGAAATAAAATGCTATGGGGTGTAAGTCATTATCCAGAGTAGAAATAGAAAGGATTCCTGTGATAGCATAATCAGAACCATCAATTTCAACAATCATTGGAGTATTTGGAATCCAGTGGACCAGCATCACAGCAGATGTGAAGGCAGCCTTAAGGTCCTGGAAGGCCTTCTGGCAGTCCTCAGAGAAGTTCCAAGGAGTGCCTTTACAAGTAAGATGGGTTAGTGAAACAACAATATTAGCATAATTGTGAGTGAAGCAATGATAGAAATTGGAACAACCAAGGAAGGACTAAACATTCTTGACCTTCCTGGGCTCAGGCCAATCCACAATAGCTTTGATTTTATCCTTGGCCATAGCAAGACTGGAGGGAGTGAGCATATATCTGAGGTACTCAATGGAGTCAGAGTGCCACTCACACTTCTCTGGCTTTAGGTATAACCCATTAGCTCAGAGTCATTGAAGTACTTTCCAGGGAGTGAGCATATATCTGAGGTACTCAATGAAGTCAGAGTGCCACTTGCACTTCTCTGACTTTAGATATAATCCATTAGCTCAGAGTCATTGGAGTACTTTCCAGATATGCTTCTGGTGGAAGGCAAGGTCTTGGAAGTAAATCAAGATGTTGTCTAGGTAGACCACAATAGAGACATCTAGTATATCAGCAAAAATACTATTGATGAACCTTTGAAAGGCCACTGGAGCATTAGTAAGTCTGAAGGGCATAACCAACTATTCAAATGATCTGTAGTGGGTCTGGAACATAGTTTTTCACTCATTGCCTTCAGTGATGCAGACCAGGTGGTATGCATGCCAGAGATTGAGCTTAGTGTAGACCTTTGCTTTGCTCAGAGAATCAAGGAGGTCAGTGGTGCACAGAAGAGGATAGCAGTCTTTCTTGGTAATAGCATTGAGGCCATGGAAGTCAACACAGAGATGGAGGAATCTGTCCTTCTTTTTGACAAAGAGCATTGGAGCAGCATGGGGTGAGCTGGAGGCCCAGATAAAGCTGATGTTCAGGTGCTCATCAATGAAGTCATGGAGGGTTTGTTGTTTGATAGGGGAGAGGGAGTAGAGCTTTTTAATCAGAGGAGAGGTACCTTCCTCCAGTTCAATCTTGAGGTCAAAAGGATGATAGGGTGGTAGGGTATCTGCCTTTCTTTTGCTAAAGACATCTGTGAAATCATGATACTGAGGCCCAAAATTGGATTGTAATTCAAATAAGAAAGTTTTCCAATTGTTCATCCATAGTGGACAATTCTTCAGAGGTTTATCTCCAAGAAGGTCCAGTTTGAAGTACTCTAGGGCTATGCCCTTAAGATAAGATTGGGCAAATGTCACCTTAGTCCAGTCCATCTTGAAGAACTTCAGGTTTGCTTGGAAATTGAGTTCACATTGGACTATGAATGGATGGAATTTCTTGGGTTTGAATCCATCAAATGGATTGGGTTCTTGGACTTCAGTTTTCCAGGTTTCAGAGCTCTTCTTGCGTTTTAACACTTGCCTGGTCATGTCCTGGATCACCCCAGCTAGCTGGGTGAATGGTTCAAACACAAGTGGGACATTGTTCTGCTGCTCAAAGTCATCATGACCAAAGGGGTTATTGTTGGGGTCAGGGTCTTGCTTGTCAGAGCTGGAGGATAAATCTCTGTCATCTCTGAAATCCTGTGGTGGAGGGCCACCAGGTCTATAGTTCCCACACTCATTGTTGCCCTCAGGTAGCTCTCTAAAGCAGGATCTGACTGGGAACTCTGAGCAGTCTGGCAGGGGGGTCAATGGTAAGAGGATACCCCAATAAGGGTGGTATTCCAAGGTGGAGTTGCCAGGCCTGTATCATATCCTGGACTTCCAAGTCCAACTCTGAACATTCTGGTCCAACTCCACTACAACCTCTGGCCTGTTTCCACCCTCCTCTGTAGCTACCCTACTTGGATCCTTACTTTAGTAAACCACTCTGACTCCTCTTCTTTTGAACTCTGTTATTCATGCACTTATGTTTCATTCCTTGATTACTCAGACTCCAATACCAGTGCTCACCTAGAAGCACAGCTCCAAAGCAATACTCCAGTACCACCTGTCTTCCAACCCTCTGAGATTACTCATTCTCTGATACTCCATATTATTCATCTGCTGACTACTCCAGTACATACCTGATTCCAACTCCAGACTTAGTCATTTGATTTCCCTTTGTATATAAACTCCATAGTTCTCCACTATGTATTCCTGAGTTTGAATCTCAACTAAACTTGATGATCTCCATCCTCTGATAGAACTTGATGTTCTCCCCATCTGATATCTAAGTTGCTGTGCGACTTCCTCTAATTCTCCCTCTGACCTCTGACCCTCTGTAAATTTGGGACACCAGATCCTTTACAAGGGCACATCACATAAGGTGAAGCCAAGTCCCATCTGACCCCCTCATAACTCTGCTTCTTTGGAGTTCCTCTGGAGTTCGTCCAACCCATAGTTTAACAGCCTGGCAGACAGGCTGACAAAGTTGCCTGGAATTGTGTGGGAACTATCAAAGGTGTTTTGCAAGACACTATCACAAAGGGTAAATGATCATGAAGTGATAAGAACAAACCTATACAAGCTTGAGAATGAATATACTGTCAAATTAACAGGTTTGGCTATTAAATCTTCTGATTCTCCATGCCAACTCTGGTCAGAGAAGGATGGCAAGTACTGAGGTGGAAGGGGTTAGTGGTGGAGGTGGACCAGAGGTCTGGCAGAGGAAGTGGAAAGGGAGAACTTAATGAGGACATCAGCATAGGACTTATGGGTCACACTCTTGCATAGGTCTGGGTCCTCATATTTTGGAGATTGTGCTAGGAGGATGGAGATAGGAACAGAAGGGAAGGAGGGATGATGAGGAGGGGGAAATTTAGTTGATATTTGTACTGAGGAATAGTACAGGACATATGGAGGTTTATATACAGGCAAGGTAAGGTGAAACAATGGTAGGCAAGGAGATGAAACATGTAAGTGTCAAAGAGAAAGGAGCACATGGTATAATCAGAAGGCAGAGAAATATATGAAAGTGATACAATGGCGACCAACTCTGCATGACATCTGTCAAATGCAAGGGATGATAAGCCCTGACATGCCTGGAGCAAGATAGGGGTACTCCAATGACAAGTAATGGAACTCTGAGATGTGGGGTGGAGGAGCAGACAAGAATACAGATGTAGTGAGGGTGGAGATGGCTGGAGATCATTTGGAGGGGACAACATAGGGGTTGGAGGATGAATATGACAGGTTTATATACTAAGAAGGGGTTTAGATGACTAAGGAAAAGGAATTGACTAGAATATTCTAAGTCTGACTAAGAAGAGAAAAACTATGAGAACATTCAATAGATGACTAAGAAGGAACACATAGTTGCCAAGAGAGAGATACAACTAGAGAAGATGATCATTCAGGTTGATGAAGAGAACATGGGAGATTGAGGGAACAAACTTGGATACTTCTCTGATACAGGAGAGCATAGATGACTATCATTGGCCTTGGGGCTCAGCCAACCTAAGGTGTCCTGGGACACTGCCAACCTAGGAGTTAATGGAAAATTGTAACACCATCTTCATCCTCACTAATCCTATATCCCTATTTGCTTCTCTGCCCTGTGTCTCAGAGTTCCATCTCTTGTCATCAAAGTGCCCCTATCCTATGCTAGATGTATTTGGACTTGTCATTCTGTGCATTTGACAGGTGCCATGCAGAGTCAGTTGCAATTGTATTACTTTCATATGTTCTCCTGCTTTCTGACCACACCATGTGCTTTCTTTTTGACACTTACATGTTTCATCTCCTTGCCTACCATTGTTTTATCTTACTTTGCCTGTATATAAACCTTCATACTTCCTATACTGTTCCTCAGTATAAATATTGACTAAATTCCACTCTCCTCATTGTTTGATCTTCCTTTGTGTCCCTATCCCCATCCTTCTAGTCAAATCTCTGAAATATAAGGACTGGACCTATATAAGGGTGTGACACATAAGTCTTACACCAACATCCTTACTAAGTCTCCCCATTTTCTGCTTCCTCTGTTGGACCTCTGGTCCACCTCCATAGCTAACTCCCCTTCACTCCAGTAGCCCCTCAGGTCATCCAATCAGACTTTGTCCAGAGTTCCTTGGATGTCCAGTCAAGCAGCCCAATCTGTTAATTTGACAGTATATTTGTACTCCAGCTTGTATAGGTTTGTCTCAATGTCTTTCCATTCATTCACTGTTCACAATAGTGCCTTGTGGAACATCTTTGGTAGTGCCCATACAATTCCAGGTGAGTTTGTCAGCCTGTCCACCAGGCCTGACAACT
>JBBPJY010000526.1:0-16424 GCA_038088975.1 Xerocomus cyaneibrunnescens
GAATGAATGCAGAGATAGAACAATATCTGCGAATCTATACAAATCACTGTCAGAACGACTGGACAGAGTGGCTCCCCCTCGCCGAGTTTGCTCACAATCAGAAGACAAACTCGTCCACCAAACACTCTCCGTTTGTTCTCAATTATGGCCATAATCCCAGCATAGGGGTAGATCGATGGGCACAGCCACATAATGAAGTGGCTGAAGATTTTGCTACTCGAATGAAGGAAACGCAAGCTCAGGCAAAAGAGGCCTTAGAGTTTGCTAGTAGAGACATAAAAAAGTTCCACGACCGAAAGGCAGAAAAAAGAAGGGAATATCAACCCAGAGACCTGGTGCTACTTGAAGCCACCAATATCCGTTCTGATTGACCTTCAAGAAAGCTCGACGACAAAAGATATGGCCCATTCAAGGTCATTAAAAAGGTTGGCCATGCAGCGTACGAATTGAAACTGGATAGAACCTGGAAAGCGATCCATCTGGTATTCAATGAGTGCTTGCTCTGGCCATACAAAAAGGGGGAATTCCCTTCTCAAAGACTCCCTCCTCTGCCCCCACCCGTCGTACTCAGCAAACAAGAAGAACATGAGATAGAGTCAATTTTAGATTCGCGAGAACAACGAGGGGTGGTCGAATACCTTGTCAATTGGAAGGGGTTTCCTCGAGAAGAAAGGGAATGGAAGAAGACTTCGGAAATGCCACACGCACAAGAAGCAATCAAGAAATTCCATCGAAAACATCCTCTAGCAGTACGACCAGACAGAACTATGAAATTAAGATCTAGTTCAGATCCCACATGTCAATGTCCCATCTGCCTTCATCAACCGCTACCCACTCCTACTACAAAAATACTACAATCACCTGAATTCCTTGCTTTCCGCAATTCTCTCCAAAAATTCCCTGAATCCTCATTCGAGTTTCCTACTGCCGCAGACGTCAGTCCTTAAGAAGGGGGTACTGAAAAGCTTTTTTCTTTCTCTTCTATTTTCACCTTATCACAAAAGGTCTAGATCATGACATAGTATGATATCATTGGTCCGTGCATGTAATAGTATAGTATAAATACGAGGCTCTCATGTATGGTACTTCAGACTTGGAATTTCATTATTTCATCCGAAAGCGTTCCCTTCGAGCGTGATCGTTTGAGAGTCATGTCACTCATGTATGCCGATAATGAACCGAGGGATGATGGCACATAGAAGAGGATAGCTCAGTATATCGAGGGTGAGCATCAATGCAACGGTTGGTGTCCCTGGTTGGATTAACTCGTGGACATTGAAGGGTAGATTCCTAGTAGAAAGAAAGGTGTCCGGGTGGTTAGTTTACTTTCCTCTTTTGAGTAACTCTTTAAAAAAAGGAAGTTGTGGTGGTAAAGGCGAACGACGGGTACGCGAGAATGATAGGGACAGGAAAGGGGAAACGCACACGATGAAATAAAGAACTCCTTCCCGCACGAGCAGCTTCATGGTCCGGTTAATCTCCCAATGCCCCGTTGATTGATACATCTCGACTGATTGTTTGAAGGTTGGAAGGACAGCTAGAATTAGCAGAGTAGCTCCGAGAATAAATCTGGGGATTTCTCTGTATGTTGCTAGGGAGGGCGTTATGTCATATGAGTAGGCACAATATGTGAATTTGAGGGTCCTGATGATTGTCACTGGAGGTGGAAAAGAAGAGGTTTGCTCGAGATTCAATTAGGACTTCCAACTTAACCTAGGACATACCTGAGATGCTATCAGGGTTGGTGTAGATACCGTCCCAAACAAATGTAATGACGATTTGAGAAGCATGAACGAATAACAGGATACCAAACATTCTCCTGGATCGATCCCACATGGCATAAACACGCAGAATCATCACCACTGTGACAGAAGTCAATAGAGGTGGGAAACAGTTTAGGGATCATTGCAACTCACGATCGGCAGCAGCGAGGAATAAACCATATCCCCAATAGCTTACCTGAGACATCGCAGCACCTGTGAAGAAATATACACGTCTAACTCCAGTACTGTAGACAGTAAATGGATGCACTTACACCTATTCGATTGTTAACATCACACCATTTTATGGGTGTGAGGTGCGTACGTCTATCACAACACGGTCATCAGTGATAGACTAACGAAATGGAGAGTATGAGAACTGACTTCGATAGGGCCAGGTACAAAAGTACTACCAACTGCAAACGTGTGTCAGTCTAACTAACCTCGACAACTGGTCAGCACACACTAACGTACCGAGTACGAGCGTGCTTGAAAATAGACCCAGTATTAGCCATCTTTTCGAGTGTGTCTCATGGCGTCTATAGACCTACATGGCCCAAGCAAGTCCGACGTAACGAACCTATGCAATGATGAGCTTCGAACACGTACAGTGGTATGGTATCCCATGAGGCTTGGTACGTACGACAGCAAATAGTGCAGAAACCCAAGAAAAGGGTCTTCGCTGCGGTACCGTCAGCGACGTAGTGCACCAATAATAACTAATTAGCTCCTGACCCAGACATAATCTATCTTTGTGACCATTAGCTTTCAAACGACTCGGAGGTGCAGAAAGTGGGATAAAACACCTCTCTTGAGAATGTGAGAACTGGGGCAATAGGGACAGAATTGCAACGATTAGTTCAGAACGACGAGGAGGACATGCATGGAGTAACGGCTCACTATAATCATACCCGACAGCAGTGATCATTACGACTGAGTTGGTCTAAGGTCAAACAATCATTGACTGGTAGTACAGGTGACTGTACGGGATGCATAGTCAGATGCTTGAACGAGTTGCAAAGCAGACTGTGAGTCGGAAGGCATGACCTGAGATGGTGATGACAGGTTGACGGACGACAAGTGAAGCAGGAGGAAAGCAACTCACAAGTGTCGAAAACTGGGTCACGGAGCAGATGGTAAATCAACTGCACCTTTTAAATTAGAGGACAAGGCATGGGTCACTTCCAAAGCCAATTGACCGGGTCATACAGCATGGAGGGCGAGGTGGTGCGGCTGCCAGTGTGGACACAAGACGGTCTGATCATCATCAGGATGTCCGTGTCTGAGATCTGAGATCTGAACACCAAAGGACGGTCAATCGGCCTTCCCGGTCGACCGACTGAGGGTCCTAGAATAGGACATTCTTTGCGAACATGTCGGGAGCACCAGGACTAGAGATCGGCTCTGGTATATCCCCGGGTATCACCCACACCCTTCACGAGTACTCACCTGAGTAGTGAGCTGGTGCGACAGAGACAAATGCTGGCGCTCGAATAGACGCGAGTGGGCGGACATGACGACCGCTTGTGTCTGTTCGAGCACGAACGAGTACTGGCGCTCGACTGGACAAGATGGGCGGCGAGACGACCGGTTGACGTCGTGTCATCGTCGCCATTGCCCGGTCATCGTGTCCGCCGTTGGCGTGGCGTCGATGTCGTCACGGCATCACAGCACTAGCTATGTGGTTGTTGTCGCGTCGTCGTCGTCATCGTTATCGCAGTGTTGGGACTAGACACATCTTCAGGGGATTGAATCGTGAGATGAGATGGAGCATACCTTTCTTTGACGGAGGTATGCTTCACCTCATTTCATTGATGTCCTTGGACGCAAGGACACAAACCAAACCCAATGTACTGCTGGCAGATGCAACCACGATGTATCAGACTCACATCGCTACCACCATCCATGCACCCATGACATGTAGTATCAACGTCTGAACCCAGGTTGTTGCCATCACTGTGAGTGTTAGAGTAAAAGTCGCCGTGAGACAAGTCATATACGGGATCATGCTATCCAACACCCTCTCGAGCCTACGTGCCATTGCCAAACGCCATTTCTCATCCGACGCCACCAGCGCGCTCGACGCATGGGCCGCCCAACCCAAGTCCCTTGCGCTCGCCGACACCCTCACCCCGACCCACCTCGCCAACCTCTACATCACCCTCCCCACGCGCGACGGATCCCGCCCCGGCCATCCATATCGCCCTCCCACACACGGCACGCCCCTCGGGTACGGCCACCACCTTGCCTTCTTCTATCCTCGTCATCCCGAGCACGAACTCCGTCCCGATGGCACCGATGCCGAGTTCTGCCCTCCAGAACCGTTTACGAGGCGTATGTGGGCATCGGGCACGATGCGGTGGAACACCAAACCAGGCGGTGCGCTGAGGGTCGGAGACGAGGCACACGCCGTGTCGACGATTGCTAGCGTCGAGAAAAAGGGATTCGATAACGCAAACGCGCATCCGATGGTGTTTGTAAAGCAAAGGATCGCAATCACAGCGCAAGGACGCGAGGAACCTGCTGTCGTCGAGGAGAGATCGCATGTATATCTGGCATCACGGGGAAAGAGACGGGAGGCTCGAGAAGGTGCGGTCACTGGCGCCAAGGTTGTGTTAGCAGGCGGAACTGAATGTCGAACAGTGTCCGGATTGCCGAGGGCAGACTTCTCGTTCACTTATAAACCTTCGTTGACGACGCTCTTTCGCTTCTCGGCGCTCACGTTCAATGGACATCATATCCACTTGGACAAAGATTATTCACAGCATAGCGAGGGTTACCCAGGTACGCTACTTGAAGCTTGCTAAGAACTATGACAACTTATTCTCTCTGCAGAACGCCTCGTCCATGGGCCTCTGACGGCGCTCATGCTACTCGAGGTTTTGCAATTCTATAAACCTGGCTTGCAACTACACGCATTCGAATATCGTGCTCGCAACCCGGTCATCGTAAATCGCAGCTCTACCATCCACGGAGCGATATCAGGCGAGAATAAAGCAGACATGTGGTGTGCAGATGACGACGGGGTCATAGGCATGACGGGAAATGTCACGTTCTCGCAGTGACATAATAGGCGATCAAGCCTAGTCGTTGCGGGATTTCTCGGGTGTGGGGCAGGGGAGTAGAAGTAGCCACCCTCGTATTTCCCGAAGCTAGTTATGTTCTCGTAGTACCGCAATAAGTATCTGCCTTGCGGGGCTTCTCTCGGACCTGGGTAGTCTCAAAGAGGGATCATTCTATGTGTCGACAAAGACCACATCACAGTTCTGGGCGCAGTGCATACCTATGTCATTAATCTGTCAGTAGAAAGCTACCAGACCAAATTGTCTGTAACGTACATCTTAACCGGATACAAGCCCACAGGTAAACCACGCTGAACCTTTTGCCGAACAAGGTGTAACCCTGCATCCTCGAAAATCTTCTTGAATGCTAGATCAGATCTGTGCACTCGTAAGTAGCGAGACCGAGTAAGAAGTATCTCTTTGGCATACCTCGTCCAGCTCGAGTCCTCTTCGTCAAATACAGTTCTCGGGGCCCCATCTTCCGAGCACAAGTTCTCCTTGACCATGATCAGACTCGTCGGCCCTCTCAGCGCCGCCGCACTCCGTTTCAAGAACGCAACCAGGTCTTCATCGTTCAAATGTCCAAGACACCACTGGCACCAAACGACATCGAACCCAGACTCGGCATCGTCCTCGTCAGGAACATACCCCAGCCGCGGGAATGCCTCCGTGCCCTGCTTCGGTCGCGCGGGATCAAAGTCCTGAAGCGGCCCCTGGAAGAAACACACGCTCTTGGTTCGATCGCCAATCCCAGTCCACCCGGACACGCTGCCTTCCTCGCTCGTCGACGTCCCTTGACAGCGCTGATGTGCTTCCTCGATGAACGACCGCACCGGTTCGAGGAGCACGACGTCCGAGACGAGGTGGAGGAGGACGTCCGCCGTGACGCGGGCGATCCCTGCACCGACGTCAAGCGCGCGAAAGCGCTTTGGAGGCACTGGATTGGTGGATCGGAGGGGGCGGATCGCGGAGGGGACGGTGCAGAGCTCGGGGATGAGATCGAGTAAGAATTGACGGGATCCGAGCGCATCGACGCGGGGTAACGACTGAGGGGAAACGTCGTCAATACATCATGACACAGTGCGCTGAGGCAGAGCGGAGGTGCGCACCCCTGTCCCGAACCCTCCTACGCGGCACACGTTATTATTCAGTAGGTTAAAGTGGAAGGATGGAAAGAGCTTACCAAGTACACCGTCCAGACTTGCGGGTTGAGTTTCCCAGTATTTGATTCCTGCTCGAACGACTGCCTCATCCCTCGAACCTGCCGACGAAGTCATCTTCAATTGATATCGTCCAACTGGGTTCCAGCTAAAAAGGTCAAATGCGATCACGTGATACGGTATTCACGGATGTGCACTTTTCTTTCGTTCGTTGTACAGCTCCGCGATTCTACCTGGCAGACCTATGCTGCAACCGCGCGCAGTGTTACTACGGTGAGTCAAGGCTTCCTTTTCCTTGGAAGACTTTGGTCCTCCCGGGATGATCTCTTTCTCAGACCTGTTCTGTACCCTCGTGGAGACAACATTTATAATTGCCTTTTTATTTCTGAACATGTCTTTCTCTTTGATGCTTTGAACACAAACTGATGTGTTCCCTGGACAGAGAATAGTTGCATAGCTTATCCATATCTACCGCGAGGCCACTGATCAGATCCCTGCTAACGAAGAGAAGTAGCACCAAAGTTGACTCCCCCCAATCCAAGCAGCGCTCGTCTGATTCCATGTTCTCATTATACTTCAGCCACAAATGATTGCATGTCGATTTTTTCGCTGTCATGTGGATCTGACTTTTGTACTATCCACAATAGACAGTCTCCTGGACAAGGACGAAGCCTTGTTGGAAGTCATATTAGACGGTTTGCAAGTGTTGCCACTCAATCCCAGAAGCTATGGATTTATTTGCTGAATGCTAGTACAATATGTATTATGGTCTATGAATACATCTCGTCCCAATCATCATCGTTGGTGGCACAAGAAGTGTTCCTGCCATTCGTGTTATCCAATGAAGGTATCAGATTCACTCCGGATAGTGGTATCTGAGTTTTGGTCGGTCCGCTCTCTTCTCCTTGTTCCATCTCGTCGACGAGCTTCCACATGTCTTCGTCATCGCCTGTGGGCGCGGAAGGTGAGGGTCCGCTTTGTGGTGGATCGAACAGCGTCGGTGGGTCTTCAAAGACATCCCATAGGTTTGCTTCGTCAACGTCCATCGCATTTGCCTCGGGGGCGCTTCCAGATGAAGCTTTCTCGGGGAGGGTGGATGAGCGTGAGGTATGCGGCGACCCAGAATCCGCCGTTGCCGCGCGGAGGGTTGCGAGCCGTTCTTCCTCAGCCTTGATCACCGCATCGATGTCAAATTCATCGTCGTCCACCTCTGAGGAAGCAGGAGGGAGTGAGGGAGTGTGTGAAGACGCTCTGTCGGTCTTTAACGGGCGATTCTCGGGCTCCCTGTCGTCTCCGCTGTCTTCAGTCTCAACGAGTGTGGGTTCGGTAAGATCAATGACGTCGGGGTCATCTGCCGCCTCTTTTCCGTTTGTGAGACCCTTGAATTCATCACGCCAGACGCTCAGGCGAACCTTGCGGTGCATGTAGGTCAGAGAACACGACTCAGACACGATGTTCGAACGTCCTTACCTGCATGCGCTTGGAGTGGCATAGTTTCTCGACACGGTTGACCGTATCCTTGAACGACGTCTTTGGGTACATCTTGTGCGTCCAGAACTGGTATATCTGCAAGAGTCGATTGAGGTCCGCGTGCTAGAAGAAGCGTGGGTCAGCGTGAGCAGACAGCACTCGAAGACAGTTGGAGTGGACCTCGTTTCCTTTTCCCTTGGGCTTGAATCCCTTGATCTCCTCGATGAGCAGTGGAAAACCCTCAGGTCCTACAAGCCTCTCTTCGTCCAGCTTTGGTAGCACCTTCCGACCCGTTTTCTCCCCATTGACGGACTTTCCCATCGCATCGTCTTTTCCAGACGTGTCCTTTCCGGTGCCATCAACTGTCCCTGCCGCCAAACCGGGTTGTGAAGGTGCCGTTTGTCCTGCACGTGCATGTCTCGCTTCCGCTTCCTTGGCAAGTTTCTCCACGTCCAACGCGGGAGCAAGCGGCTTGTATCTCAAATCATCCTCCTCCTTGTCGAGGTCCTCGAACAAGGCATCGACATCCGGCCTGGCTGAGGGTGGAGCAGGCGTTGCACGCTTTGGGGGTCGCCCATCGTCGCTGTCGCTGTCGGAAAGAAAAAGGGATTGGCGGGGACGTTTATGAGGACTGGCTGGGGCTGTTTTCGGTGGAGACGCGATGGGCTCGTCCCAGATGGCATCGAGAGACATGACGAGCAGAGGGCACGCGTTATTGACGCGTGTTTGCACGACGCGACTTGTCCCGCCTCAGGGGGCGACTCGTTACAGTAACCATGCCTCGTACGCTCCGCCCAAGAAAGTCACGCCCTGCAAATAACAAGGCAGAAGATCAGGAAAACGTCGCAGGCCCTTCAAAAGTTCACCCAGTAGACGAAGAGGGCGACAGCGAAAGTGAATTCGAACCCGACAAGGAGCCAGGTGGCTCAAAGAACGTGCCGTCCAGTGACGAAGGCGAAGACGCCCCCATGGACGATGCCAAAGAACCAGAGTCAGAAGTGGAGAAAGCCCCGAAGCAGCGTCACAAGCCTCCTCAGGGCCCGACCATGTACGTATCCTTGAAAACACGCAAGGATCAATCTCGCAGGCTGCCTTCCAAGGTGCAACAGACCACTCGTACACCCTCTGAATCTACTCCGTCTATAACGACACCTCGGATGGCTAAGACGTACGCGTTACCAAATCCGAGTGCGCATCATCGACACCGAGCGATACCGGTCTTCTTCAGGAAGGAGATGGTCGAACGACTGGACGAACCTCCTTCGCTATTTAATGAGCCTTGCATCGTTCCAACCAACAGTATGACCACCGATCAGTCTCTCACCAATAGAGTTGGCAAATCTTGGGGCTTCAATGTCGGTGCCGGCCCTGTCTGGCAAATCATGGAAGATAGATCCTGTTACAAAGAAAGTACCGGGTCGAGTGTTGGTTCCGAGAAAGAGTCCTCCAGGCGTCCTAGGGTATACCAGCACGTGTCCATACGAGCTGGCTGGCAAACATTGACCAATCAGTGTGTGGCAAATGCCTTGCTTTGCGACCTGTATTCAAGCTGTTTTTGCCGTGATATTGCAGGGATGCTCTAAAGTATTTGCCTACAGATTCAATCATGACGGAGGATGGTCAATTCAGGCTGCCACCTCAAGTCGACTGCTATATGGGCCCATACGATAGACAGACCCGTGTCGTCTTCAATATGTTCGATAGCTTTCCTACTTGTACGTGATATCCCCTTTTCTATCTATTATATTCCAAGGACCCTTCGAGCTGCGTATTTCGAGGACGGTACAGGGTACGTCTTTAGTGCGGGGGCCCCAGTGTGGGGGATAGATTGGTGTCCAACTTATCAAGTAGACCGCTCTGGTAAGAACGCCATTTTTCGTCGTTACACGACCCACCCTGAATGGCAGTCAGCACGGCAGTTCAGACATTATTTAGCAGTTGCCCCTTTTCCATCGCGTTCGCATGCGCCCAGTATCGGTGTCAAAGTTGCTCGTCCATCCCCTGCCTGCGTCCAGATATGGGTCTTGAAACCTAGAACTCTAAACGAGAACGCGATGGACGAAGACCATCCCGGGAATGATCCAGCTGAAGTCCGCTGTGAAATCGTGCTGTGCCTAGAAAGCGGGCCAGCTCAAGAAATCAAGTGGTGTCCTCTGCCTGCTCACGACCAAGTTCGTCTTCGTCTTCACGATCTCATGTAGATGAGGAGCTGAAAATTATACCCAGTGGGAAGGCGAAGGACCCAGCAGTCCACGGAAAATAGGCATATTAGCCGGTACGTTCGAAGATGGATCCTTCTCCATATACACCGTGCCAGATCCCGAGGATATAAGGCCTCCGGGACACGATGCTGCACAGCCCGTCTTTAGTGAGCTTTTTTTTCCAGTATTGGTGAGAAGTCCTTATCTCGCATAGTTGCGTTACCCGAACCAGTTCTGCGCATCGAGCACGAAGGAACGTCATGCTGGTCCCTGGATTGGGCAAACAGCGAAGTCCTTGCTGTCGGTCTCACGAACGGTGAGTTCCAGGGCCTGAATGAGGACATTTTGCCGCGCGGCGTGACGACGCGCTTCCAGGTTGTCTCGCTGTCTATAACGTCAAGCATGCGTTGGAGAGTGGCGAAGCTCTCAGTGAGTCACTGGTTCTGTTTTCTTCTTCCCCCCTCCTTAGTGTTGTTGATACCGGTCAGACATCCGTCCAACACATTTCATTGCCGTACATCAGTCCGCCATACGCGCACTCGCATGGATTCGCGTGCCTCCTACGGATGGGTCCGGCGTGTCCGCCCTATCTGAGGACCCAACGGTCATTGCGAGTGGTGGATATGATGGTGTAGAGTGTCTCACTGACATTCGGGAGCCACACGGCAACGTCGTCAATCGGACAAGAGGTACGTTCACCCGCCGCCATCATACCACCCCACGTTTGAGTAGTCTTGTGTAATAGACGTGATCAACAGCGCAACCTATTCTGTCTTTGCGACGGGTGCGATCATGATCGACCATGACAACACCGTCAAGTCGTATTCTGTGTCGCCAAGCATGCTGGGGCGCGGCCATATCTTGATGGAACCAGATGGGCCAATTTGGGTCTGTTTAATGTTTTTTTCTACGATATGCCTGACAACCCACCATAGAGCGTGAGCGCGTCCGACTACCATCCTCAACTCGCTGTTGGATCGGCCGACGGATCGTGTACGACCACCAACACGCTCAAATCGACAAGGAGAGGTGGCAGCGTCGTGCGTCCAGTCCAACCTCCCATCCGACACTGCACACGTTGACGAACACCCCTCCTCAGCCATTCCTCGTTCACAAGGTCTACCAACTCGATTATAGCCGCAAGACGGGCGAGTTCCGCATGCTCGAACACTTTCTACCGCAGGTCACTCCACGCCATCTTGCTGTACGCGCACCCACACTGAGTCACGCCCCCCTCAGGAAATGCAAGAAAAGACGACCCACCCCAAGGGCAAGACGCCGGAAAAAGACAAGCAAGATACAGAGACCAAGGGGCGCGCGACCAACACTGGCGTCTGGCCGCCCGAGATCGGCGTCCACCGCGTGGCATGGAACAATGGCAACGGCCTCGGAGGCGCGCCGTTGTTGGCCTCTGCGACCGCGTCGGGGCTGTGTCGGGTGGACTGGGTCATGGGGAGATGGGTCAAGGACAGGACGCCATACGTGAGCGTGCCAAAGATGAGAAGAGAGGTCAACGGGGCGTCCGACGAGTCGGTCGAGGAGGCATAGACCTAGTCAAGGGCAACTCGCAGTCTGTAAATCGTACGCAAAAGAGTCTAGGCGGCATCCGATTATCTAGCAAATTGACTACCTATACTGCACGCCGTCAGCAAGCTCAGGGGTCGTTCGAGCCAGACTCACGAAAGAAACGCACGCACGCGTTCACTTGGCCTTGAACAGGTTGCTATCCTTGAGCTTCTGCCGATGCGCCAGCCGCAACTCCCGTTTCTCCGCCTTTCCGCCCGGTCCATCGTCCGCGAGCACCTTGGGCTTCGTGAGCTCCCAAAGCCACGCGGGATACTCCTCGTCTGGCTTGGCGAGGACGGGCGATTCACCCTTGAGGTAGTTGAGTCCGGTCATGACAGCGCCGGCTGGACAAGACGATACGACGTCTTGCGTATGAGAGAGAACGATTGAGCGCATCGTGACGATCGTTCAAAAAAAACGAAGCGGCGGTTGGGACGTACTCTTGGTGGGTTCGGACGATGCGGGTTTTGGCGGTTGATTCGTGCTGGGGTCGTTGCTCGACGCCGACGCGTATCTGCGTGCCCATCGAAGAGGAAACGCCGTCCGGAGCGTCGTTCGTGCAGGGACGAGCAGAGACATGGTCATGCAAGCAAAATTAGACGTATCGCCGGTTCTCGTGCAAGATCACGTGCATGATAGGCCTGAGGCGTCGACCACCCAAGTATATATGTACTTATGGCATCCAATGTACAATAGATACAAAAAGAAAAGAATTATATTATGCAGTCCGGCACGGTCACCCAATACTATCTAAACCTATGCCCAGCCGTCTCTCAGATCCACCCCAAAATGGTTCTGCTATGCTCAATACAACCCAGAACCAGGGAATAGCTGTGACTCTTCGTTTGCATCTCGGTCGTCCTCTTCTTGACCCACGTGAGCCGAGGATTCTATCTCTGGGGAGAGACTATACGGTGTTGCTGGGTGCAATTCTGACTGTAATTGTTCCTCGGGAACGTATGATTCATGTTCGAACGGATTGATGTCTGTGTCCGGTGTTGCCAGTGGAAGTGGCTGTACTGGCTCTGGAGGAGCGATAGGCTGAACGGCACGCGTCCGTGGAGAGGCATTATCTTGCGGGGACAGGGGAAGAAGCGTGGCTGGAGGTAGTGGAGGAGACATGTGCAACGGCCGAGTTTTGACAGGCATATTGTACTGCGGAAGTACTGGTTGTGTAGCTGGCGGAGGAGGGAATGGTGCTGCACTACTCGGGGGCTTGGGTTGGAGATCGTACTCGAACTATAGTAGCTTAATGAGAACGAGACCCATAAAGAGAAATCAAGATAATCTCACTGCTGCAAAGACTTCTTCCCTCCGTTTCTTGCCCTCGTCCTTGTCAATGCAGTAGCACAGGTACAGGACATCCGCACTGGAGCATGGTCATCAACCTGCGGCAGAGACAACAGATAGTGCTTACGTATCCTCAACGAGACCCACACAAAACAAACCAACAAGCGCTGTCACGCCACCAGCCAACACAGCAGCTCCCAAGGCAGAGTTTGGAGCATTCAAGGTATGAGCGACGAACAGATAGGTCAGCAACGCAAACGGAAATGTAAGCGTCAGCGGTGTATACGTGAGCATCGTGAGTTGCGCTAGAAAGTAAATCAACTTCTGACGGTCGCGACATAGACGGGTTGAATCGGCGTACGCTCAGTCTTGAACTTCCGCCTGAAGCGCCCTGCTCCTGAAGATTCGACAGCGGCTGTGAGAGCACGTGCTCGTCTTGCGCTCGGCAGGAAGGGATCCCCGGTAAGGCCCGTATACACGAGAGCATACTTGCTAAACGACGTGGTAACACTCTCCAAATAGCCTACTGCCATGCCCGAACCGATTGTGAGTGGCTGGAGCCAAGGCCGGAGAACAAGCGGGAAGTAGGACGGCAGGAGACGCAATGCGATAGTCAAGAGCGTGAGCATGCGGATGCCAGCCAAGATGAGGGCACTAAGGACAATTGACCCCAGAGACGGATAGGTAGAGCGAAGGAGGGCAGCATGAATAACATGCGTGTCCATTGGAGGTGGTGGGAGTTGACTTGGGCTGAATCACGAGACAAATGAGGCAACAAAGGGAGTTAAAAGAGACACACTCACTCTGCATAATACCATGCACCAATCACCCCCGCGCAGGTCGTGCGCAAAATACCTCGTGCAACACCCCAACTCCAGAGCCACACCCCAATGGCACCAACGATTGCCCAATCCGCCCATTCCTCGATATGCCAATCAGACTGTCCAGACGGAAAGTAGCCCATTAACAGAAGACGGAAAATGAGCGTGACAAAAGGGATGGAAGCGATCAATATAATGAGAAGAATGGCAGGAGAGAGCGCCAGGAGAAAAGGATTGGTCATGAGGAGTCGGGACGCGAGGTCGAGGATGGACGATGCGGAATGAATCTTGCGAGGAAGGTCGATTAGACGTCGAGCGGTAAGTAGTGACAATACGAGGGGAATGATAGAAAACAAGCGTAGCCTATGTTCTCAGGTAAGACTTTCGAACGATAAGGGGTCGGAGATGGCTCACCCAACGGTTTCGCCCCACGTTGGCTCCTGGTCACCGTCCCACATAAAACTGCCAACAAAAGCCCATATTGCAGAGATGAAGAGCGTGACTGGTATAAACACTGAGGTGACGACCATGACAGGTTTGACGAACATCCGCAAGAGAAAGATGTGGACATAAGCAACGGCGGCGCTGACGAACGTGAGGATGGTGAGCAGCGGTACTGTGTGCAATAGCGTGAGATATGGCAAAGGCCCCCTTATTTTACTGGGCAGATGAGCGATGAACATGAGCAAGAGGGAGAAGAAGAAGCATAGTGTGACGCCAGTGCACCATAGAATCGTCCAGTGCGAGTCGTTGAACTTCCGACGGGCTCGTGATATATGACGAGGGTCCGGTAGCGAGAATACGTCAATCGGGCGTGAGGTACCATCTCTGGGTAGTAGTGATTCTGTTAGAGATAAGGATACGGCTTCTCGACTCTGAGGAGGCGGCGGTGGCGGGGACGACTGCAAGTGTAGGGCAGGTTGTATGCGTCGATGTGACGGACCCGCTATTGGCCCAGGGGACTCGAGGGAGGACCTTGAAGGAGAGGGTGAAGAAGCACGGAGACGGCGAGGAGGTGATGCCTGGTGAGCGAGCCAGCCCTTTGGAAAGTCTTGTGACTCAGCTGGACCGTAGTCGGATGCTATCAGCGGTATTGACTGGGAAGCATGGCGAGAGGCCCCTGGAGGCATATCTTCTTCGTCCAGACGGAGATAGGGATCCTCGTCTATTTCATGCATTCGGCTCCTATGATCTCCTCTGCTGGACATGCCAGCCATATGGCTTGCACGTAGATGAGGATCGTCAAGGTCGTCGAGCTCGCTATTGCCTGCACGAGACCCTTCGTCGGTCGTGAACGAAAAGAAGAGAGGCTGTGAGGAAGACAGACTTGACTCTGGATTCTGCTGCTGCAACAAAAACTGCGAGGCATACTGCGCAAACGATTTTGCCATCTCCAACTCACCCCGCTCGTCAAGACGAACGCAGCTGCCGAAAGATTTGCGAAGCCGTCGCCAACTACGAAACTTTTAAAAGTCGAGGAGTCGCTGGTAAATTCGCCCAACAACCTAAACATTGCTTGCGTACTCCTCCGCTTGTGTGAATATATTTCCTAAAAAGGATTATCAGCACCTTCCTACACAACTACGAGCGCCTTTCCACCCTCATTAGGCTTGGTCGGTCCAGCCTACACAGTCAAAGTATTCCTATCCGAATCGCCATGGTCCAGGTAGTGCTCTCCAACTCCAGTGTTGGATCAACTGCGAGTTGCCTCCACTAAACTACAAGAACCGCCATAGCAATACAGCCAGCTCAATTGAGTAGAAGCATGCATTACTACATCCTCTCGTATGAGGCCCAAGCTCACGCCAACTGTCACTCGCCGAGCATCGGAGTTACGAATATGCTACTTCGCGTTCGTTCAGCGCGGTCGCGCGCAGCTGCTGAGAACTCGGGCAGGCTTCCACCACGGATGAGGTTTGTTGTCAAGAACCCAAGGGACACCCTCGTTCCAGATTCCGAGTCGCCGAGCTTTCCCGCTCCGTTGTCGAGGAGTACCATGTCTTTACTTAAACACACACAAATACTCCCTTGATGTCCGACCTACCTTGTCATCCCTGCTGATACAGAGATTCGGGGAGATGCATTTACATAGTCAGATCCAATATACATATACATCACATCAGGCTGTAACCTCATAAATACTCTTATAACCAACTTGTCTATGTCAGATCTGAAGTGTCTGAACCCAGCAGCATGACGATTCGTGACAATCCGTAACCACCAAGACAAAGGTAGGTGCCGACTTGGGGGAGGGTCTTGCTCGAGAAGACTGAGCGCATACACCCGACACGTCGTGAACCACATCACACAGGCGTCTCGCCCGACTCTCCCGTCTCCACGTTCTTCTCGTCCTCCCCTGAATCCCTGACATCGTCGCTATACACCGTCTTGCGCTCCACCGAGTACTCCCGCAAGGGCAACGTCAATACGAGAGCAACCCCAGCAATCACCGTCATCACCACCCATATCATAGCGATCGAACGCGCCCACGCGTGCTGCACGGCATGGCGAAGGGTGACATCCTAGTCCAGTTCAGCACTGTTCGCCGACAAGAAACCAACACGCGACAACGCACCGGAATCAAGTGGACTACGCCAATGTTCTCGTTGAGCGCCGTAATATCGCTGCCAAACCCAAGACTGGCAATGTTCGGGATGGCTGCGAGTTTCCGGGGAAGAATGTTGGCAATGATCGCCTCACCAACGGCAAGTCCCACCGCAGCGCCAAACGTGCTGAAAACCTTGTCGTTTTTATTCAACTAAATATACGAGCAGGGGTCGCTCACCGAAGGAACATGAAGGCGCTCGTTGCAGTTGCCATGTCCTTCAGAGGCATTGCTGCCTGAATTGCCACGATCGGGATCTGGAATAAAAAGCCTACACCGATTGCTGCGACCAGAGGAAAAACTTCTTGTTCAGCACTTTGGACCATTGAGTGTCATAGAGTAACTCTTCAAGAAAAGGACGTACATGCTCGAGGTGTAGTCTAGCAGGATCGGGAGGCCGGCGCCTATGGTGAATAACGTGCTCCCGAACCAAATCGACGGGAGGGTTTTTCCCGTCTTTGTAACTATGAATCCAGAGACGATGCAAAA
>JBBPJY010000527.1:0-16395 GCA_038088975.1 Xerocomus cyaneibrunnescens
CTCCTAGTAGCTACAAGACAATAAAAATCTGTTTAGTATGAAATAATGACAGCAGATATGCATGCACTGAACCAGAGGACACTATCTGCAACTCCTGCCTTACTCTACCCTTTATTCTCAAGGAGCATTGATCCATTTGGTTGGGTGACTTCTAAAATTGTGAAAGTGCTACCTTGTTTAATAAGTACACACCAGTTGGGTCGAGATTTTCTCAGCTGACCCAGGATAGGACAGATGGCATTCTTTTGTGACTCAATGTAGGAAGAGACTATAGGAAACCATTCCATGCACATCTTCTTGTCAATGTCCAAAAAAGACCATGACAAGTCAATGGCAATGCTGTTGTCTAAACCTTCTGAGATGAAGCAACCATGATTCTTCGGAGCCTGTATTACAATCATGCATACATGGCTGCTTGTGTTGTGATATCTCACTAGACGGGTCTACTACTTTATTTTTTTTCTCATTATCATACCTACCATGTTGGCTGATGTCTTATGTGCATTTCTTTCCTTCTGTCTTGCTGCCATGTCCTCTCCATGACTCCTATCTCATGAACTCTCCCTCCTCTCACTATATCTCTATTTCGGTAGTGACATGTCCCTCTTACTCATACATCGAATCTTCTCAACCCTTCCTTTTCCTTAGTCATCCACAGCTATAAACTTATATATACAAGTTCAGTCCCTACTGTTGTACTCCAAGCTAGTTCTACGCAATTATAAGCGTTAGTTCTGTGCCTCCAGTCGTTCTGGGTGAACCGACTGAGTAACTATTCAAGATCCAAGGGTGCTGTCCCTTGTATAGTTTTCTCAGTTCGAGTTTCGGCTAAGTGCTGACACATTAGTGTAACAAAAGAACTAGCTTTCCCCTTTTCCTCCTTCTTTAAGGAGGAAATCCCCCATCATAGAAAAAACTATTGATCGAGCCATTTGCTCCATCTGGAGCCAATGCCCTGAAGAAGAAAAAGACATCGACTTAGACAGTGAGAACCTCTCTGCCCATCCCTCCAGAGAGCCCTCTCCTCCACCGCTAAGCAGAAGAGAACAGTGGGCTGCTGCCTGCCCTTCAGCCGACCCCCTCTCCTCTTGTAGAGTCGCTGGGCCTTCAGCTCACCCTACCAGAGGACCTCCATTTCCCCCACCTCGTCAAACACCCAATTCTCCTACCACCATGTCAGTCTTCATGCCAAGTACATCAGGAACCTTTGCACCGTCAGGATCCTTGCCCCCTCCGGTGCCATCCAGACAACTTATCCCTGCACCGTCAGGAACTATTGTCGTTGCCAGTCAACCCCCCCCTGTCCCACCACCACCACCACCACCAGTACCACCACCGGGAGGATCTGCCATGTCCAACCCCAACCCCCCGAAAGAGATCCATGCCAGACTCCCTGCAGACTTCTCTGGAAAATCCGAGGACACCCCTTGATGGATACAGTCAATGAAGGCCTATTTTGCCATCAACGACCAGGTCTATAACAAAAAGACCAAGATCATGATCACCCTCAACAAGATGAGCACCGGTCGAGGAGCCACCTTCTCTGAGAAATGGTTCAACAAACTTGACGACACTAATATCCCCCAGACTGAGAAAACACTCAATAAACTTGCTATAGATTTTACCACTACGTTCTTCCCCTATAATTGTGTAGCACAAGCTCACCAAACACTCCTCACCCTCAAACAGGAAGCTAAAACCAATGCTGATGGAGAAAGAACCGATGGATTCCACAAGTTCATCACCAACTTCCAAGCTGCCGCCGCCCTCTCTGGCATTATAGATCAAAACACCCTGATGTATTACATCAGCATGGGAATCAAGCCCCATCTTGCTGACAAAGTACTCCTTGAAGGAACATGCCCCACCACTCTCAAGGATTGGATTGACAAAGCACAAACCACCCATGACACTTACGATGCCAGAAACATGTTGAGAAAAGGAGTAAGAGCCTTCACCGGAGGAAGCACTAAACCCCCCAGAGATCCTAATGCCATGGACATTGACGCACTCAATCTCTCCCCGGTGGAACGAGCCCAATGCTTAAAAAACCGGCTATGCTTCATCTGTAAGAAAGAAGGCTGTTCTACCAGAAATCACCCTCGTAAATCCGCCAATACTACCACCACTCCTCCCCCGCGCCCCCCTCATAACCCAGCTTGGATCAGAGTGATAGAAGCACCCCCTCCTACCTCCAACCTTGCTGCCAACATCCACACCCTGAAAGGAAAAGGAAAGGATCCGGCAGAAGTCCTCTCTGTTCTCAAAGCATGCTATGAGGACAACGAAGAACCCCAAGGAGAGAACATTGTGAAGATAGAAACCACCCCCTCCAACGAGGATTTTTGAATCGAGAAGTTGCATTGACGTCAGCTTCTCATACCCTAGCTCCCATACTTGTACCTAGACAGCCTGCTTGAGCAATCAGAATTCCAGCTATACTAGAACATGGAGCACAAACTGTCAAAACAACTGCCCTCATCGACTGTGGAGCAACAGGAAACTTCATAGACCCCTTGCTCCTTATAGACTTCCACCCCCCCACTAAACATCTTCCCCGACCCCTCAACACTTACAATGTTGATGGAACTAAGAACTCTGCTGGAACCATTTGCAAAAAGGTGAAAGTAACCTTATGACTAAATGACGACTCCCACCCCTTGGACCTTATGGTTGTAAAACTAGGCCAAGGCCAGATCATTCTAGGAATGCCTTGGCTCAGATCCAGGAATCCAAAAATCGATTGGACAATCGGAAAAGTATCCATCTCCCCTAGCCATCATCGACAGAAGACATTTGATCCAACCCCAACCCGATATCTCCTTCGATGGCTCAACGTTGATCCTGACAAACAGATCAGAGAAGATCTATGAACTAGAGAGGCATGGCTAAATGGCGAGTACATCTGTCGAACTACCATCTCCACTAGTCTAGCTGCTGCCACAGCCAAGGAAACCACCCCGATTCCAGAACCATATCAAGACTTTACTGATGTCTTGACCGACACCACCCCTGACTCCCTACCCCCCCATCGCTCGTTCGACCATGCTATCGAACTCAAGGGCACCTTCGTCCCAAAGGTTGCCAAGACCTACTCTCTTTCTCCTACAGAGCAAACTGCCTGCAAAGCCTTCATAGCGGAAAATCTAGCCACCGGAAGGATCGTCCCATCCAAATCTCCACAAGCATCCCCCTTCTTCTTCGTGCCAAAAAAGGATGGAACTCTCTGCCCATGCCAGGATTACCAGTATCTTAACGAGCACACCATAAAAAATGCATATCCACTCCCCCACATATCTGATCTCATCGATGATATGAAAGACTGTAATATTTTCACCAAGTTCAACATCCGATGGGGTTACAACAATATCCGAATAAAGGAGGAAGACCAATGGAAAGCAGCCTTTATCACCCTGAAGGGTCTCTTCGAACCAACTGTTATGTTCTTCAGCATGTGCAACTCACCCCCCACCTTCCAAGTGTTTATGAATCACATCTTTGCTGACTACTGAGCAGAGGGGTGGTTGAAAATATACATGGACGACCTAGGGATTGCCACTAAAGACAACCTTGACCTTCATCGCCACTGTACTCGCCTGGTCCTCCAATGCCTACAAGAACATAACCTTATCTTTAAGCCCTCGAAATGTAACTTCGAAACCTCTGAGATCGATTACCTCGGAATGATCATTGGGGAAGGGAGGGTATGCATGGACCCAGTAAAAGTGGAAGCAATCACTCGATGGAATCCTCCCTCCACAGTCAAAGGAGTGCGCTCATTTCTGGGCTTCTGCAACTTCTACTGCAAGTTCATCCCCAACTTCTCCGACCTCACCTGACCCCTGAACCTACTCACTCACGCCAAAGAACCATGGACCTGGGGCCCTGCCCAAGAATCTGCGTTTCATCAGTTTCAATTTTTATTCACCCAAGAACCCATACTACTCCTCCTGGACCCAGCAAAACCCTTTACCATCATGTCAGATGCCTCGCTACATGCGGTAGGTGCTGTACTCATGCAGCTGGACGCCAATGGCGACCTCCACCCTTGTGCATACCTCTCATCTACCCTCTCAAATGCCCAGCGGAACTACAACATTTATAATTGCAAGTTACTCACTGTCATTGAAGCCCTCTTGGCCTGGTGACACTACCTGCAAGGCGCCCCACACCCCGTTACCATTATGACTGATCACAAAAATTTATCCTACTACAAAGCCCCCCATAAGCTCTCCCATCGACAAGCTCGCTGGTCACTTTTCCTCCAAGATTTTGACATTGTTTGGAAGGTCACTCTGGGATCGGCTATGGGCCCCGCCGATGCCCTATCCCGAGCAACAAAGGTCAACTCCTCCAATGATAACACAGATATGCCTATCCTCGTTCACCCAACCATTGCTACTATTGACCTGGCCCTCGCTGACAAGATACACTTATCGTCCTCCCACAACCTGTTGGTGACCTGGGCGCTAGAAAGCCTAGCTGAAGGATCCGCCCTCTTCCACAGATCCTCCCCATCTGATTGGCAATTCCTCAACGGCAAACTGTACTATCAAAACCGCCTTTATATCCCTGAAGATGCCCGCCACACTCTGGTGCAAACTATCCATGAATCCCCAACAGGAGGACACAGAGGCGTATTCCACACCCAACACCTACTTACATGAGACTACTGGTGGCCTGGCCTCACCACCTTTGTCAGGAACTACATTTGAGGTTGTGCCACTTGTCAACAGCACAAAATAAATACACACCCCACCATTCCCCCGCTAACCCCTCTACCTTCCTCGGCCACCAGACCCTTTCAACAAATCTCAGTGGACCTCATCTCCAGCCTTCCCCCTGTGAAAACCTTAGACTCTGTCTTGGTCGTGGTCGACCAAGGGCTTACTAAGGGGGTAATCCTAATCCCCTGCTCCAAATCCATTGATGCTGCCGAAACCACCAAACTCTTTTTCAAACATGTTTTCCCTCAATTTGGCCTCCACAACTCCTGCATCTCCGATCGAGGCCCTTAATTTGCTTCCGCCTTCGCCAGAGAATTAGCCCAACTCCTCCAATATGACTTGAAACTGTCCTCCGCCTACCACCCACAAACTGACGGACAAACCGAACGACTAAACCAAGAACTAGAAACTTACCTTCGCCTATTCTGCCAAGGCTGCCCCGAACAATGGCCTATACTCCTTCCTATGGCCAAATTCTCCCACAATACTGCCACCCATTCCTCCACCTAACAATCACCCTTCTTTCTGATGATGGGATACACACCCAAAGCCTACCCCCTGCTGGGAGAGACCTTCTTACCTGCTCTCTCTGATCAAATGAATCTCCTTGACAAAGCCCGAAATGAAGCCATCTCCGCCCACCATGAAGCATCATGCCATATGAAACACTGCATCACCACCAATTTCTGCCCCTGGAAACTAGGAGATAAGGTGTGGCTTGAGGCAACTAACCTCAAACTCCATTATCCATCCTGGAAACTTGCCCCAAAGTGAGAAGGCCCATTCGAAATTGTTAAGATTATCTCTCTGGTCGCCTATCAATTGAAACTACCCCCCACTTGGAAAATCCATGACGTTTTCCATGCTTCTCTGCTCTCCTCCTTCCATGAAACCCCAGAACATGGCCTGAACTTCATCCCCCCTCCACCCGATCTGATTGATGGAGAAGAACAATATGAAGTAGAGGTGATACTCGGCCACCGAGGGAATGGACCCCGTCGGAAATTCCTAATCAAGTGGAAAGGATATCCATCATCAGAAAATACATGGGAACCACCATCTAACCTTACCAATGCTCCTGCATTGCTGAAAAGTTATATTCGCCATCACCTCCCATAACAGCCATGGAACTGCAGACCTGGCGCCTCCTCGCCCTACTAATAGCCCTGGGCCTTACTCTCATAGTCTTCACCCCACTAGTTATCCTCCTTGTTTACTACTCCAATTATTTCCACCAACACCCCCGCCATGTCTGACTCTCACTCTTCATCCGACTCCTCCCTCAGCTCCATGTCCATGTATCTCCATCCTCTCTTCCACCTGCAAATCAACCCATCCTTACTTCCTGAAGCTGCCCATCGTACTCTGTATACTTCCGTTCTCCTTTCTCCTACCGTATTATACTCCTTAGAGCACTCCACCCTGTTTGTCGAAGACATCACTTCTCAACACCTCATGTGCATTTTCACCTGCCTCTCCGCCATACAAAATCTCTGCCATAGAGCTGCCCCTAGAGACCTCCCTGTTCAATTCGAGAAATCCCTATTCCCTGGACTGGATGGCCTCAGGAGCGAAGTCTTAGACCTCCTCCATCATCATGGATTCAACTCCTACGTCATGTGTCTCGATCCATCCTCCATTCGTTTCATCCTACATTCTATCTTCAAATCTCTATCAGTTGAACAGAAGGAAACCTATAGGGAGTCCGCTCTCACCCTGCATCTTACCTGCCAGTCCACTGCTACCTCTCCTACCCTAGCCTCTCACATCTCCTCTCCCCCTCTTCATCGAATACCACCCCCTCGCCACCTAGTCATTAGCAATGATATCACTGACGACAAGGATAGGATTATTGAACAGGAACTGGCTGCGCCAGTCTCCCCTTCATTAGACCCCCTTGCTCCAATTTGTTATCAATGCCATCAGTGAGGTCATCTTCACAGCATTTGCCCCCTTTATCAATGCCCCATCTGTCTACAATGGGCACCCGGCCATCCCTAATATCACTGCTTTCGTCAGCACTGTGACTATTGTAATGGGTCCGGTCATCCTGCTTCTCGCTGCCCTCGACGACGCTGTGCAGTATGCTCACACTCTGGCCATGTCTACGACGACTGTCCAGAGCGTCTCTATGAAGACGACAATGAGGTGGTGTATAATTCAGGAGATCCAGATGGTCCTGACTGCATTTAGAGCATGGCAAATCGCAGCTGGGCTGTGAATGTACGAGCAGGGTATTGTTACAATCATGTGTATGTGGCTGCTTGTGTTGTGATATCTCGCTAGATGGGTCTACTGCTTTATTTCTTTTCTCATTATCATACCTACCATGTTGGCTGATGTCTTATGTGCATTTCTTTCCTTCTGTCTTGCTGCCATGTCCTCTCCATGACTCCTATCTCATGAACTCTCCCTCCTCTCACCATATCTCTATTTCGGTAGTGATGTGTCCCTCTTACTCATACATTGAATCTTCTTGACCCTTCCTTTTCCTTAGTCATCCATAGCTATAAACTTATATATATGAGTTCAGTCCCTACTGTTGTACTCCAAGCTAGTTCTATGCAATTATAAGCGTTAGTTCTGTGCCTCCAGTCGTTCTGGGTGAACTGACTGAGTAACTATTCAAGATCCAAGGGTGCTGTCCCTTGTGTAGTTTTCTCAGTTCAAGTTTCGGCTAAGTGCTGATGCATTAGCGTAACAGCCTGAACTTCACTTGTGGATGTTCTTCCATGAGGTGCTCTTGGCTGGCAAAGATTACCATGCTGCTAGGAGATATTTTAGTTGTACACTTGTTGACTGATGAATAGGATACATATATTGATAGCATCAATGTTAAGGCCAATTGAGTGAATGCAAAAAATACTATGGTTAGATTGAGCACCAAATGCTGCATGCCCAGTGGTTCCAGTTGATGTACAAAGCTATGACAAGGGTATACATCAGATAGACTCAAATATGGGAGATGGCTGTCACCTTGCAAGGAAACCCAGTTGTGGTAGCAGGCTGTCTCACCAGCCTAGAATCATCTGCTTGCTTTTTAGACAAAAATACTGCAAGAACTTCAGCTCTGGCCATATTGAGTGTGAGACCTGAGGACTTGCAAGCGCCATCAGTTGGCACCAGAGATTCTTGCCATTTTGCCAAGTTGTGGAAAATGTCAACCACTGTGGGTACAGTGTTGGTGTTTGAATAGCTGGTGGCTGGTAGCAGCTAGGACAGGGGTGGTGGGTCAGGTGGCAGGTCAGCAGTGGTCAAGTTGGACATGGTGTGATGATGAAAGTGGTTACTTATCCCATGTTCACATTCCTTGCATATGTGATCATTTAGGCCACTGGGAAAAAACTCTCCACATTCACAAGTGCCCTTGTTACCATGGCAAAGAGTCAATGAAGGTATAGTACTTGCCATTGATACTGAGATGGACAAGAAGTGACCAATGAATGTATAATGAAGCTCCACAGTAGCCTGTAGAGAGTGATCAGACCACTTGTGGAGCCCAGGGAATCAAGCTGATATTTGAGATATGTATTATATATACAGTAGACCATCAAGTAAGCACGCTGGTATCCAAAAAATATGACAAAGTAGCCAATGCTTGACACCAAAGGACTGTCTGATCATACCAAACTTGTTCTGCAAGTGAGACATTGATCTGCTTAGATTCCCATTGACCAACAGAGATCACTTCAAACCTTAAGCTATCCCTTTCTGCCATGAGTCCAAATCCATCTGGAATAAAATTGAGTAGCATAGCTTTGCATAATGTCATAAAAAATGCTACTTCATCTATGGAATCATTGAATGGACTTCCAGGAATTAGGACATGGACAGCCTTGTGCTGAACATGCTGTTGCTGTTGGTGATTGATGAACTTGGCAATAAGATCATCAGATTCATAATCATCATCTTTGTCTGCAAGGTGTTCTGCTCCTGTTTGATGATCCTTCCAGTTGGTGCATGGCCCATGCACACCATAAAATTGATCAATGAGGTCAGGGTGCACATCTTGACAGTCATTGTGATATACACCACAGCAAATCTGTCCCAGAAAGTGTAGATCCTTGAATTGATCAGTAAACTTTCAATGTTGAAGAATGTTTGTACTTACTTGTGGACTTTTGTTTCTTGTATTGGGACCCCATATAGGGTGGCAGTTCCATGCATGTCAGAAGTTGTCACAGTCTTCATTAATCAACTTGAGAAAAAGTGTATGTAATAACCAAACCTGCTGTGCATTCCAGGAATTGAGCAGGTGGAGCCTTTCAAGTCAGGTGAAAAAGGCCTGCCAGTGCTGGGCAAATTGGGTTCTGACCTCAACCCACACACACTCAATGCATGAGTTGTGTGTCAATCTAGTTGATAATTGTTAGTAGTGCAATTTTAGTTCAGTAAGCATTCCAGTACTTACAAACCCCACATGAAAGAAGTGCAGCAGGGACCTTTCTTCATCACCATGTACATTGCAACATCAATGTTCTCCCCATCCCAATCCCCCCTTATCCTTGATAGCATTCCATACTCAGTAATGGCTTGCTCAAATAGCTTGAGAACTGTTTTTGAGTAGTTATTATCATTTGCCTGGAGTGCAGTGATCTGACACAGTGCTGAATTAATACAAGTTGGTGAGCATGGACTGTGACATACCATACAACAAAATCCATCAATCATTCCATGAATTACAATACCCCAATGGATCAACTTGTGATGACTGTCAATATGCCAAAGGGCATTTGGTTGCTTGACATAGTATTTATGTCTTCATTTGATCCTGTGATTGCACAGTGCTTGACCAATGCAATTGACCTGGTGCATAGAGAGCAGTACCTGATGATACTGTATACAATAGCCTTGAGTTTGTAGAAAGCTGATTACATAGCATATGTCTGATTCCAGACACTGGGCCTTGAATGTAGCAATGAGATGATCAAGTTCAGGGTCACTCAGGGATGAGTACTTCTGCTGAATGCCATGGTGCTTCATATATAACTGAAGCATGTTGTGGTGCACTCCCAGACTGCTGACAAGCTCTGTCAGCTTGATTTACTGGGAATTTGAAGTTGCTTCACATAGAACAGAGAGGTCAATAATCTTCTTGGAACAACTGCATTGTCCAGAATGAATGGCACTAACTGGCTGAGGAATTGTAATATTAGGATCTGCTCTATAATTGAGAATGCATTATCAATTGGCCACTGGTATTGACTAATATCAGTAAAAAAAAATCACTGGTGTTGTACATTATCTTGATAGTTTGAGAGTGCACAAAAAAGCTGGCCAAAGCATGTTGCAACCTGTGTTATTCATTTCCTCAGCTTGAATCCAGAGTTCTCAATTGCTTTGATGAGCAGAATGCCATTATTCTTGATGATGTTTAGATGAAACACAAGTCAGAGGAGATCTACCTCCTTCTGATTGAATAGGTTAACTGCATGGCAGTAGATGTCATTGAGGACATTGTATGCAACCAGGACATTGGGTAAGTGTCTGATAGCCTGAGGAAGCAGTGGTAATATTTTGGCAATCATTGTGCCATGTACACTACTTGATGTTGATGCTGGCATCAGTCAGAGCAAGCTGGTCACATGTTTTGGGACATTCTGGCAAGCAGTGTTTACTTGATATTTTACTTTCATAGTCAGTGTCCTTCAACCTCCAGTGCTATTATGATTGCCAAACCACTTTCATTGGATGAGCAGCCTTTTCAGGTTAAACATCATGATAACTACTATTATTCAAGAGGTACACATATCTTTCATGTAAGTTTATATTCTGAATAATGTCTGCAGTGCTAACCATAACAAATTTGGCCAGGTTGAGGACATACTATACAAGCTACATTGCGACCTACTTTCATTCCACTCTAACCTCTTCAAGGATTTATTTGTGGTTTGTGATGGCCCAACTGCCTCTAATATCAACCTAGATGATGCTATGGAGGAACAAAATGATGCACAGCCAATCATCCTGGAAGATGAACATACAGTGGTATTCAACATGTTTCTTGACCACATCTATGCCCAGTAAGTCTTTCTCTGGCATAAATAAAGTTCATTTCTTATAAAGTGCATGCATGGACCAGTCACCCTATACTCATCAAGAGCTCTGAGACCTTCTTTGTTTTGTGAACAAGTATTGTTGTCAGCAAATGCAGAAGTTCATTGTTAATCACATTTGGGAGGACCAGTTCAAGTTTCATCCAGCAGAGCTAATTCAGCTAAGCTGCATGTTCAAACTCAAGAAGACTTTTCAATGGAGCTTCAAACAGCTCATTGAGATGCCACTACTCGACATCCACAGCAACCACCAGCACCTGATGGGTAACAATCTTTTTATTGCCCTAGTTTATGCCAAGGCTATTCTTGATGAACACTGTCACCTTGTTGCTATGGAGGAACCACCCATAATAATCCATGCAGGTGACTGCCAAAGCCCACAGGAGTGTGCAGACAACTGGCATGCAGCTTGGTGGAATGGAATGGGTTACTTCCTACTTGATGGTAGGAATCCACAGCCATATTTTGATGCTGTTGAGTGATTCAAGGAGATGAAGTTTGGATGGATGAGTGCTGGCTGTCAAGAGTGCATGCTTCAGATCATTGACCACAGCACTGGTTTTTGGCACACCAAAGTATTCATTGCTCATGTCTCTGATGGTCTGATTAATGACATGCACATACATGAGGATACTAGTGCACTAAAATAGGATCAGCAACTGTATATGCTTTATACTACAATGTGATCATGATGTATTCTTTGCTCAGATGTTTGTCATGGCTAGTTGAATGTCACCAATGGCATATCATATTACCTGCTCTCCAAGGTAGGATGTAGATAAATTCTTAAATAAATAGTGGGCAATGTGTAGTAACTATATGGATGGTGAGCATTGTCTCAAGAGGACTAATGATACTACTAGTAGGCAGATAAGGTGAGCTATTTGATTACCAAATGTGAGTGACAAGGTCTGCTTTCAAGTGAGCTTGTATCCCCCCAAACCCATCTACAGCATATGTCACTCTTCCAGTATCCTCAATACCCTATTAATGCTGCATATGCAGTTGACATCCCTAGCACCATTGGTATCTCCATCAACCTTTCAGCAGCAGTTCAACTGTACATCTCCATGAGCACCTCATGGCAGGCACCACCTACACCAATGTTGAGTCTTCTGCCCTCATCACCATCAATTCACACAAGTATATCTCTTCCAACACCAACACCATCCTCCACAAGTATACTGCAAACTATTGAAACATGGTGAAAAACAAGGCCCCCTTCCACTACATGTCTTTCAACTTGCAAATAATGCCTGCTATCACATGAGATGTACTGCCCAGGACCAGTCCATCATCATTAGGTGTGTTATTCACTCTATGCATCTTTTGCAAATACTGAATTCTCATAGTGGTGAAACTGGCAGTGAAAAATCAGAAAGTTGCTGCCTCACTATCAAGACCCTCCTGGAGTGTTTGTTTCCAATCCTGGAAAACAGGGCTCCAAGCTCACAAGCCAGGTGCCTGCTGCAGAGTTTGTCATTAAGTCCTTTGGAAATGCTCATGCACTCTCCAACCCCAATACATTCCACTTTGGGAAGTATACAGAACTCTAATTTATAGACAAAGGGCAGTTGTGCAATATCAAATCATTTGACTACTATCTTGAATGCAACCAGGTGGTGGTAGTGCCATCTGGAGAGTGGAACTTCCACATTTTCCACTACTTGATGGCCAGTGCATCACTGGAAGAGCATCATCACCTTCACTTTGCTGACAAGACTCAGTATCGATATCTCAGCCAGTGCATTGACATCAGCAGTCACTCCAACTGTCTGTGATAACAATGCCAATTGCTTTGAACAGCTCAAAATGGCTTTCAAGTCCATTGGACTGTCCAAGTGAAATGTTATCCAAACATGCCAGCTCATTGCAGTCATCCTCCACCTGGGTAACATCAGTCAAGCCAATGGCAAAGGTGGGCATTGTGGATGGCTCAGCAAAGAAGAAGGTCAAGCAAACCTGAAGCACTTGGGGGTTATTGGAAGCAAAACTACCTCTGTGATGCAGAGGCAGTGGCCAGCATCAATGTTTGTTCAGTAGGAGATCCATATGCTCCCTATGCATTCCCAGGACTTTCCCCAGCTGATCATGCAGATTAATTTAGCCAAGTGGCTTCCCAGGCACATGCCCCATTCATAGCCAATGCCTCTCCATTTCAATATGGTGATGTCTACAATAGCAAACACAAGGACCATAAATCATTCCATTCAGATGACTTCAACAACCACAGTCAACTGACATCTAATTGAGAAGAAACTAACTCTAACTACAGCTCTGAGTTATATGCCCCATTGAGGAACACATTCTAAAACATAGAAAGAGGCTCTTATATGTTCCTACTCTGGTAGATACCTGCTATTTTCCTCTGGTGGCTCAGTTTGTTTGAGGGTACAGGTATGATACAAGTCATTACTGTCATGTACATAGGGTATATAAGTGATAAACTAGGATTGTACTACAAACGTAGTGAGAATGAAAGTGTGCAGGAGGTCAGAAACGCGGCGAGAATAAAAGTGCGCAGCGCGGCAGCCAATAAACGCGGTGGGAAAAAAAGTGCGCGGCGCGGCGGGGCAAAAAAGCGCGGCGGAATAAATGTGCAAATGTAACAGCATACATACCAGGGTCAACATGCCGACATACCTCCCACATATGGCCCACCCATCCCGCTTCCTCGCAGCGACTGCCCATTCAGTTCATGGTTAACGAGCTAATTCGGGCTATTTTGGCTTAGCGTGCTTGGCACTGCGCGACGAGCTGTGACGACGAGTCAAAATAGCCGTTATAAGCTCAAATTAGATCTTTGTAAAATTCCTGATGACATCATATCTTTGTATACGAACACGAGCCCGACACCAAGATGTCAGGCTCTAAACCTATCCCGCGTGTTGTCCTCAATGTACTTACCTTACCAAAGTAACTGCATCCAGTGCTGGAAGGGTGAGAGCAAGCAAGTCTGAATGGTACGAATGGTGCATTCATCATAGGTAAAGATGCCGAGGGGTGTATCGCAAGCGCTAACCTGTGGTGAAGATGACACCAAGGGCAATGGTTGCTTGGTGAGTGTCTTCTTGTTGGGACGACGATGGATACACGGTCCCAGGCAATAGAGAGTGCGTTTGAACAAGCAATCTAAGGATTGGCCTTGTAAGCCAGTATTTCGTATGCGACATGGTAACCAAAAATGGCCTCCAAACTCGTTGACAGGGCACCCAAAATTTGCTAACTACCGCGGGAGTCGTGCGAAGCGTCGCTGAGACAGATCTCTCGCCACGCTGACTGTACTTGAGGCAGAGTACTAGTTTCATCCCTGAATCGATCCCAAGCTTACAAGGTCGAATTCGTAAGCTACACGTTTCAAATGAAAGGTAAGATAATGATAGAATTGCAAAGACAAGATCACGGATACCGACGATGATCGGGCTGTGATCAAAGTGAAACGGAAGCTTCAGGTTCTGGAGACCAACGGGTAGATCCAATGAGAACAAGAGCTCCCAGCTCTTACAAACATGAGATCAGGGCATTCATGACCTACGAGCGGGCATCAGCGCTAAGAGTTTTGTCCGAAGAGCCTCGGTGCCTAGTGGGTGATTATCGATCAGCGTCGAACAGGCTTCTTGACGGCGGTATGCAATGCGTTTCAATAAGGGACTACGATACTAAAGTAATGCGTACAGAGATAAATGATCACTGATCGTCCGACGATGCCGACGAGGGATATATCATATATGGGAAACATACTGAATCTGCATCGGGACAAACGGCCACGGCGAGAAGGTGCACGAAAGATAGACCCGATGTGGTATGTACTGGTCATATCCAGAACACCTGCAAGATAATTCTTGTCGGGGGATCATTGCATTCTGCCTCATCGATATCCCGCGCACGCAAGTCGTTTACGACCACGTAGTAGGCACGATATTGCATCGAACTCAACCACGTTAGTCTCAAAGTCCATGTCGTCCATGCTAACGGGGTGTATGGTCATGGCGAGCTCGACAGTGATGAACAGAGTGGGAAAGAACATGATCTGGAGGTAGTTCGTCACGAATGTGATGGCGGACCAATTACCCTTGGGAAACATATCCAAAACGCTTAAGGAATTCGTAATATAATAGCGGTGCCAAGAACAGAGGAGAGAGGTTGGTCAATGCAGTCACTGCACGCAAAAACTAGGGATACGCACGAAGAGGACGAACTCTGATACACAGATGTGCCACCATCCTGCGAATGGATACACTCTGGAGAAAAATCAATGGGTTTTTCTGTCGATTCCCTGTGCCTTCATGCCTAAGGTAGACCTGAGGTATGTCACTCCGACACCAAACCAGGTGACAAGCCGGCGTAGCAGAGAAATCGGAGAGTCAGGGAAAGATGATGCCGCAACCGTTCCCGGCGACCGTGACCGTAGGCAAGGATGCGAAGCAAGAACAGAACCAGACAGCGACGTGAGGCAACCCAGAGTGCATCTACCTACTAAATGTCTTCGAAGCATTACCCGAGACGGCAGGACCGTCTGACGGACAATGTGTCAGTTATGAATACGATCTGAGGATGTTCCACATACATAAACTACCTGGTGCGAGGTAGAGGCAACTTGGACCAGAAGAGCAAGCAGACATAAGAATGGCAGCGCCGATGATCTACGGGAAGTGTCAGGATCTGAGATGAAACTAGTCGTTTCGATCCTCTCGTGTGACCGAGGGTAAGACCTTGACACCTGCTTCATTAAAGGCAACGACAAGCTGCGATGCAGAGGCGCATTTGGAATTGAGGTCGAGTAGTGGGTTGTTGGAAGGTATAACGAACACGCCATCAATGTAGAATACCAAGACACGGAAGGAGGAGTGCCGTTCATGGGTTGCCGCTGCCACTGCGGCCAGGAACGATCATTCGGATCCGTCGGGGCTCTCCGGTCTGCTAACGAGGGAGGTGCCGGGTCCTGGGCCATCAGGTGCCTGCAGGTGTGTGACAGGAGGCGCAGGGTCAGGGTCAGGATGTTGGCGTGGATGTAGATGTAGACGTGAGCGGTGGGGACGAGCGGGCGTCTGCGTTGACGGCATTGTCCGAGGAAGCCTTGGCAACGACCAGTGCCGCACTAACGCACTCACCATCGAACCACCTTCTTGACAAGTGGTGTTGTTTGAAAGACCATGTCTAGAGCAACGGTAATAGGTCCAATAGTATCAGTCGATAATTGATTGACACTCGAGCATCTAGTGTATATCAATGCCAGCGAGGGGGACCGTGGGATGCGCGGTGGTATACGTGCTGTAATACACAGTATATAGACCAGCGACAAGGCAATAACGTGCACGAAAGGCACCCCACAAGAGAAAAAGCTGGAGACGTTTAGAAATTAGTGCTCCGTAAACCTAATGAAGCGTAGTCCTTCTTTGCCTAGCAACTGGACAACGTGACCTTGGTTGGCCCCCGTCAACAAGATCCCACGCAGTGCTGTGACAGTATGCATACTCGCCCCTTCCCTGTGAGTAGTTCATCTTCCCTGCTTGTTCACTCACTTCAGGGGCCGGCCTGTTCTCCACCAACTTGCTCCAGCTCATCACTTGCTTGCCCGCCCGCCTGGCGCGCACACATATCCATATAGTAAT
>JBBPJY010000533.1:3800-16315 GCA_038088975.1 Xerocomus cyaneibrunnescens
TCCATATATCTGCGATGGTTCCTCCGACCAGGGTTGCACCTGTCGATCCAAACGAGCCGCCGAGGAAGCGAGCGACAATCACCGTTTGTATATTTGGTGCTCTATTAGCAAGTTAGCGTGGTCACCGAAGATCATATGTGGAACGACTTGCAGGGCCATCATGATGTGCATGAGCATGAAGAGGAAGGTGGTGACGATGTATAGTGGAAAGCGTCCGAATTCTTCCGACAAGGAAGAAGTGAAAAGTGGGACGACGCCGAATCCCAGTGCGTATACACTGAGACCAACGGTGGCCGCAAAGGTGGAGCAGTGGAGGTCGTTTACCATTGTTGGCATGCCCATGGTGTAGGACGAGATTGCCGCGGCTGGAAAAGGCAGTCGGTGTAAGTAACAGCGGCAACGGAGAGAGACTGACCGGTTATGCCAGTGAAGCCACAGGCGGTAATGGTGATGCCCCATTTTTTGGCGGTGGAAAAGTTGACTGGATTGCGGCTATCGCCTTTCTCAAACTCGACCTGCGGGGAATGTGAGTGACGACGAGGCGCGAAGCAAAGTCGTACCAAGAAGGTCGCGTCTGGGTCGTGTAGTGTGGACGGCTGTGAGGGCGTTCTGAGGGACATCGCCTCGCACGACAAGGGTGCCGGTCAGCAATTTGGACGCGTATTTATAGCGGGGGGAGGACGTTCACATGGCATGGTCAAGTTTGACCCGGCGTATACGAATTGCGCATTTCGTCTTCCACCTCTCTCACCCTTCTTCTTCATCCCCGCATTCTGGCCTAAATTCCGATCGCATTTGCGAATCCAGCGCGTGGAAAGGATCGGCCATCGAAGTCGTCGCCATTAGTGAAGGCATCTGCGAAAAAAAATTGAGTTCACGTCCGTTCGGCCTCCGGTCATGACGAGCCTGCCCACATACTCGCCTGTCATTCTCGCGTGTCTCGGGCCGTGCCGTGCCGTATTTATTTGGCTCTGTGTGCCAACAGCTTTGGAATTAAACATACCGCAACAACGCCGCGCCAATTTCGAAGCACCAAACGCGCGTGACACCACTGTGCTCGTCCCCGCAGCCATGGAGCGACTCTACAGCAAAAACAAGACTAGAAACATGGATGTATTTTCAGATCCATCCAACCGCATGCCTCAGCGTCCAGTCGCTGTCAAATCCGGCGAAGGCCTCGGTTTCGAGGTTTTCGGCTCGTCCTTCGACTCTCCCAAGGCGGTTCGCACATACGGAAAGACATCCAAGGGCAAGTTCAAGCCAGCAGAATCGCTCTCTCCGAAACAGCGGGGACCACCTCCGCGCATCTCAGAAGACGAGAGCGATGACGAGCTGTTGCTCTCCTCCCAGAGCTCCATGAAGGACAACGCAACTTCGCCCTCAAAACGCGTTGCAAAAGGAAAGACGCCAGTGGTTTCCTCAGATGAAGAAGAAACAGTACGCGTCAATGGCCGTCTTCTCAGAGCACATCCAAACTACAAGCCATCGTCGTTGGAGGCCTTGAAGCCGCTCCGGTTCACGAAGAGCAAGAAGAGCACCACTGAAGATGATTCTGTAGCAGAGGTACCCCCACCGTCGTCATCCCTGAACAACTCTCAGGACCTGCTCAAGCCAATATCGGACGAGATTGGGATTCTCGATGGTTCTCATCCTGCTGGCCCATCATCTTCGCGACAAAAGCCATCAGAGACGCGTCAGAATGGTTCTACTACGATGCGCACTACAGCTCGTCGACTCCCCGATGCCAGGGACTCTTCCACTTCGAGACCACTCTCTTCAGCAACCGAGGATGTCCTCCTATCCCCCACCAAACCTCGCCCACGGCCACGCGTTATCCTGAACTCTGCCACTCGTCAGCGTGACAGCAACGCAGAATCTACCCCACGTCCCGCGGCACGTGGTTTTCCACTGTGCAGCAAGACACCCGAGCGATCCACTAATGCGCAGGGCAAACGAACCGTCAAGAAACTCAAGTATACTTCGCCATCACGTCGAGAACCCCAAGAATTCCCCATGTCGCTGCAGGCAAAGGAAAACGTCTCTGACAGTGCATGGAGTGGTGATGGTTCCTCCAGTAAGACCAAGAAGGCTGGTATATCACGCTCCGCGACGTTCGTGCACACTCCAAAACTGATTTCTCTTCCTTCTCCATTGAAAACGAAACGCGTCTCCCGCGGAACGACCTTCCCTAACTTGTCGCCTCTCTCTTCCTCCAAGAACAAAGGTAAGGCACGTGCAGAGTGCCCGGATGTGGACGACGTCGACCTGACAGATGGCGGTCTGAGAAAGCGTGGTGGTCCCAAACCGTTCCCCATGAGTTCTCAGATGCTCGCGGGTATCGATCGACGGTCCAAATCGCCCAATCATATCTCTACGAAGCGCGCTTCGTCTGATGATAGTGGTGCAGAACAAGGACCTAGTGCGAAAAAGCGCAAGGACTTGCGTTCTGGGTGTGTCTCCTTGATTCCATCTTTCGGCCCACTTATTTGTTTGTTCTTTTCCCTTCAGGGTCTTGGAACTGCCTGATTATCTGCACGAACCTATGGAAGATGATTCTAGTAAGCCTGCAAAGTCACCCTCGTTTTGTTCTCACGTGAACGCTCGCATAAAGTGGAGTTGGGCTACATTCGGGACCCTTCGAAGTTGTGTCCATACTGCGATGAAGAGTTGCCTTCCCATCCTACGCCCTTCCTCCAAAACTTGCTCGCAGCGGCTCGCAAAAAGTCGGTTTCAGATCCACGACCGAGAAATCACGGTGGTTTGAAGGCACCGTTGACGATTTACATATCTGTCTGTCAACGACATCGTTTCGAATCGCACCAGCTGCCGATCGCGACCGAGAGAGGCTGGCCAAAGACGATCGACTTCACCAAGGTGCCAACTAGAGTCAAGAAGATGAAGAGGGAGCTAGAAGCTATCATTTTAGACAGGGACGACGTCAGTGACGTCGAGGACATAGACGATGGATCTAGAGGACCAAGGAGTAAAAGCGCCTTCTGGAGAGAGATCAAGAAAGAAGTGAAAAGACAAGGCAGCCGTACCGTAGTCGGCGTCAAAGGCCAGTTCGCGAGCTTTGAAAGGACGCAGCCGGGATAGTATGTCCTTCCTTTATTCACTCTCCCTCCGAGATACCAATGATCGTCGCAGCTATGGCGAGCAGGGCTCAGTCATCATACATCAGACCCTCTTCGATCTCTTTCCGCCGTCGACGTTCGACGCGTCTCTCATTTCGCCGCTCGCACCAGCTGAATTCATCCAGCGCATCCTCGTGCCTGAGGCAGCTGTTCGACTGATTGCCCAAGACCTCTGCGTTGACATGGACGACGCGACCGTGATCTTGCGCGATAGCGCCCAATATGGCGTCTCCATGTTCCCGGACACGGGCGAGAACAAACGCAAAGGTGCCGGCGGGGACGACGACGAGATGGACATCGCAGACCAGATCGTCATGGAACGCGCGCGCATCCGCCGCAGAGAACTTGCTGAGGAAGAAAAAGTCGAAAAGGAGATGTTGGAAGAGGAGCGTGCGGCACAGCGGGCCAAGGCGCGGGAGAGTCGGCGGGAGAAGGCGATGGAGCGGGCGCAGCAGGCGAGGCAGAACAAGGCGCGTGTAAAGAGCAGGGTGAATGCAGAGGATGCAGCTGAGTCTGAGACGGGTGCGAGGCAGCAGGCTGGCACGGATGCTTCGGAATCGGATGCGATGTCGGTGGACAGCTTGGCGAGCAGGCGGTCTGGACGCATTGGAAAGAAGGCGATGCGAGGTGGTGGTGGCAAGACGGTCACGGCAACACCCAAGCCAAGCCGTTTGGACAGTGACTTGATCGAGCTCGTCGACGACACGAAAGGCAAGGCGAGCATCAGAAGAGACAAGGCGAAGGAATGCAACGCAGAGCCTGGCGCACGTGCCAACTCGAAGGCTTCTGCGCCACGCAAGCAGAAGAAACCGCTTGGCGGGTTCGCTGCGCTCGACAGTGACGTGGAGCACGAAAACACCCCTCGGCCTACTAGACAACGGATGGCAGATGCCGATGCCGCTATGGACGGCTCGCGCCCCCGCATATGTCCGTTGCAGGCGGCAAGAAACAAATCTGGCGGGAGGTGAGACACAGACCTCACAGCACACCTAGCTTCTCCTGATTGTCCTGTCGCTTAGTAGCGTGTCCGATGGTGCAGATTCGGACGCGCCGCATGCGAGCCGGAGATCTCAGAGATTAGATCGTCATCCGATCAAGAAGCTTAGATCTCATTCCTGGCTGCTCAGCGACCCATCCTCACCTGATTCGACCTGAAGCAACTCAAAGCACCTGTTATCCATATTGACATCACTATCACTACGTTAATGCCTTACTGTATATTGGACCGTTGGACGCTTTTCGGTCCATATGAACTGTTCTAGTAGGTTATATTGCACGCATAGTCAAATCTATACATTGTCATGAGCCTTTACTGTATTTTCGTGGTGGTAGAGGCATATTGGTGTCCCTCTCAGATCATTATCTTGAGACTACCCCAGTCTAGCGTGCATTCTTATAGTGATGAACTGGGCTGTGTAGGCTGTCGTCTATGTCCAATGGACTGGTGTTGATTTCAGATTCATTGCCATCACCGCAAATTTGTCCATGCATTAAAATGACTGGTATTCAACGATATCTGGCAGGCTTACTTGCTCCCGACTCTTCGTCACGACACACTATGTGGTATGGGCTTCAGTGATGTACCAGGCTTGGTTCAAGCCATATGCTGGGCCGGGCCCTAGTGACTGAGACTTGGGTTTTGGAAAGCCCCGAGCTGGCAACCTATTGCACCACTGAAACCGCGCAGCAGCACGAGTGCATCAAGCACATCGCGTGCACACCAGCACGACACTCCAGGTGTGACGGACACCTTAGAAACATTGAGAAGGCCTGTGGACGTGACGAGCTGCAACGACCACTGCCAAAACGAGCCTACAGGCTCTCCATAACGGGCCCAACGCGCACGGACCGGGAAGTTTACGAGGACATTGGCTGGGGTGGTTGAGGCAGAGGTGTCAAAAAGATCCAGAGGTCGGGGAAGCGACGGATGAGGACGACGGTAAAGTGCATCGACGAGGGAGGCTGAAGAAATCTCCAGACAAAGCCGGCTCAGCTCAGCTCATGACGTGTCGACGGATTGCGTAGAGGTCGAGATCGAGCCGAGTGGTAAGATCGGAGTCGAGAGAGACGAGGCCATCGTGTAGCAACTTAGTGGAGGTGGAGACGTCAAGGAGAAGTATACCTGACCTACACAACGAGGTGGAGAGCAAGGAGATGCGCAGAATCGCGTCGGTCAGAGGGGAGAGACAGCACAAAGACGCACATGCGATCGACCGTAGCCAACAAAGAACGCTGTCAGCGCGTTGAAGCGATGGTCAACATGCCTAGGATGCCTTCTCCACTATCAATCAGTCATCTCAAATAGCTCAGAATCGAAACGGGCGAGAGCAACGACACACGATCGTCAAACACACGGTGTGCCCACGAGCCAGAGGGCCCAGGCGGGGCAAAGACGGACGCTTCTGGAGGTAAAAAGAATGACCTGGGACGCGTGTAAGGTGCGACGAACGAAGACGACCGCGAGATGGGCGCGAAGAGTCAAGTAGAAGTTCCAGGAGGTCGAAGGGAGGTGCATGATCGGTCAGGACACGTCGAGGGTGAAACGGAGTGCCAGATTGATGAAAGTAGCGCTGGTCATGATAGCGGAATGGAGAGCACAGCAAGCAGCGTACGCCACTCGAAATGAGTCGATACGAGACTGGTAGTTGGAGAAGACTCGGCATGGGCGGCGTAAGCGCAGCATAAAGACGGACATACCTGAGTCGCCCAGACAATCTAGCAACCATACTAGACGACCCATGAGCCACTCGAACCCGCCACATCGTCGAGGTCGAATCAAAACGAGCCCTAGAAGTATCAGTCAGGTCACCAGGCGATGGTTCACTCACCATGTCAAATCATCACAACACTTTGGATGCGCCGTATATGATCAGCGATCGTTCAGCTGCAGTGGCAGGACGCACGCTTACTTTCGACCGGCCACTGCCTCCGACTCCGAGTGAAGCTGTGCCCGCAAGCGAACGCTGTGCTGCTGTAATTCGCAGCCAATCAGAGTGCTTCCAAGCAGCCTAACCGCGCGCTATAAACTCAGAATCGCACCACTCCCTTCTCCCATTCGCAGATGCATTTGAATCAAGACACCCCAACCCATGTCTTCGTTCTCCCGGTAGAACTCTACCACCATATCATTCTTTTTCTCGACGTCAAGGATGTCTTTGCGCTGCGAAGGGTAAGAAATGAAACAAAACACCTCCTATGTAGTTGATTGACTCGAATTTACCAGACATGCAAGTATTTCTTCGCGCTGACGCAAGAACATGAATTGTGGTCGATGCTGTTCACCCGCTTGCGTGCTACACAGGCCTTACCCTGCTCTCGAACCGAGTTCAGAGCCATGTCGTCTCCTCAGGCCGCACGCGCGCTCCTTGCGGCGTCTAAAGTCGAAACCTCGTTTTTGCAACTTAGAGGGCGCTTCGCACACCATATCTCCGCCGCAAAACAACCCTATTCGTCCATAAATACTTCAAGTTGTTCTTGGCATGTGCTCACCTTCATTTCCGATCGCTTCCTTCTTTCTGTGGATAGCACCGCGGTCATTATTTGGGATACGGTTGCGCTCGCGTCATCATCTCCGGCTATTGCATCCACCCCTTGGGCACACTTTACGTTGTCAAACTTCATCGGCTACATTGAATGCGACTCTACGCTCTATTTTGCGATCTCCCGCGTCCACATGGACCATCGAAGGTCTGTTATCTCGGATACTCGTTGATAAACGCCTGATCATGTGCAGTGCCATCATTTACTCTGTTCCACTCCCTACATCGGGCGTGAGCGAAAACTATCACGGGCATTTGGAAGTGGAAGCGGAATTTCCACTGCACGAAACAGAAGTGCTCAAACACATGGACCCGCGATCGGGTCGTGCTCTACTGTTCATCCCTGCGGCCTCGATGCATATCGTGCACTGGCGCGAAGGCAACAGACGGTCGGTCATACCCCTCCAATCAGATGATCTCGACGAAGAGGTGCGTATCTTGGCGTTTATTCGTAGCGTATCCTTATCATGCACGTGACACCAGTGGAACGGGATTACGTCCCTGCGATTCTGTGGCCCATATATCCTGTGTTTCAGGGTCCGCTCGGTGGAAGCGTATCCTATCCCGACGGACACCTCATTGGCCGATCCATTGCCCCTGCTTCGCCATCGATTTGGTCCGGTTTGCTTCCGAGCCGTGTCCCTCTCCCACATCCGCGTCTCGCGCTGCCCGTCCGGCGATAGCGACGTCTACACCATCTTCATGCTCACCGATGACGTCTACCAAGGGATGTACCACTACCGTATCCGCGTGATGACCACGCCTACGCCCGGCATGGCTGTGGACACCCTAGCCAGGGGCAGCATCCAGTCTCCGGACCCGCTGCCCTTGATCCCAGGTACGGACGTCAGGTGCACGCCACAGGACATCATCCGACGAATGTTCGTCTCGACATGGTCGGTGGGGTCGGCGGGGTTACGTGGGATGTGGGTGGACAGGCAGAGGGGGAGCATCGATCGGCGCGTGGTCGCGTTCACGACGCACCCGAGTCGGCTGCGGAGTGGGGAGACGACGTCCGTCCCGGTGCAGGACGCAGTCTGGGATAGAGCTGCGGAGGACCGGGCGCCGGCTATGGATGGCAAGGTCGTCCACATCATCTCATCGTATCATCTCGAAGGTGTGTCTCATTTGCATATGCTTGGTTCGCCTGGGATTGACTTTTGGCGATCGCATGCTGTTCTTACTTCCAGATGACATCACGATATGTGCGGTGTCGGAGTGGACGGGGCGTATCGCACTAGGCTCGCGTGTCGGCGCCATTTTACTTCTCTAAAGTCAGTTTGAGAATGACTAGATTTTGGTCACGAGTACTTTGAGCAAAATGCGGGACAATGTATATCGTATTCAGGACATATATAGACTCCTGCTCACAACTCTGGCCTCTCGTGAAGCGGTTTGGGTCGTCGACCTTACTCAACGTCCATCAGGGTCTGGTAGCTCTCGGACGTCGCCCAAGTGTAAGATACTCATACTGTTGAACGACATTATACAAATATCATCCCCGTCGTCGATTTCATCAAACAGCGAGAGCGGGGATGTATCACCAACGACCGCCACGCGTCGATCGTGGCGTCGATACCAAACCTGCGAATGTCGCTATTACCTCTATCAAGGCACAACCCTCAAGCGAAACCTTTGGCAGGTGACTGAGCCAGTTCGAAATCCACCTCTAGTAACGGGGAAACGCGACGTGATCATTGATCAGGTAGTAGTAGTCACTAAATCTTTATGGACAATGTTTCGGATGCTCGTTCCGGTGGACGTGCAGGTGACGTCGGTTATCAGTACGGAGAAACCTCGGAACAATGTCTTGGTTTAGGAACGACATACGCAAAAGGTCGTCCCTTCGTCGTGAAACTCGAGACGATTCTGGGTGTTGGGACGCAGCAGTTTATCAATCAACCAGAGGTCGACATAAAGCAAGTTTATGGTCGAGACCCCCGACGTTGGTGGGATTCATATGTCGAATGTTCCCCTGAAACCTTTACGTGTGATTGGTTGGGGGTATTTCAGGGTGCCCGAGTGTTTCCCATCTTCCATCACTACCCTTTATCGGAGTCATGTCATTACTCATATAGATATAATTGACTCGATTTCATGCTGGAAAGATCAACTCACTGTAAGAATTCTCTCCTCAAGGCATGCAGACCACCACCGTTTCCACAGAAGGCGGTGCACATCCACGACACCCAACGACCCGATCCAGTGACGACCACATCCAGATTGGCGATGGCATTGAACTGAGCGACCTTTCGCGCAAGGTGTCCGCAGGAGCTGCCACCGCGATAACGCAAGATACCCCCCACACGAATACCACCGGTAACACCGTGGTTAAAACTAAGGCACAGCGCCTCCGCGCACACATCCAGTTCGTCACCCTCTGCTGGACGCTATACCTTGCGGGCTGGAACGACGGATCAACGGGTCCGTTGTTGCCGCGGATACAAACAGTCTACCACGTGGGTCTTCCTGTCTGACGCGCTGGGTGATCCTTGACGTGTGAGACGTGGACAGGTCAATTTTGCGGTGGTGTCTCTGATTTTCGTGTTTGCTTGCATTGTGGGTGTCGTCTCAACCCGGTTGTCATGGCAGTAAAATCTGGCCCTGACGGTATCGACAGGGGTTTTTGATAGGCGCGTTCTCGAGCGTGGTGTTGAACGATCGATATGGGTTCGGCAAGGTCGTTTTCTGTCACTTTGACGATGGTCTTGGATGCTGACGCATATGATCTTGCAAGGTCATCGTACTTGGTGGGTCGATCATGCGCATATGAGACGTAAGATTCAGTCTGTTGCTCTCCAGGATCTGTACTTCAAGTGATTGGTTATACCGTCGAATCTGCAGCCTTGCCTTTTCCCGCGTTCGCGCTGGGGTATGCCATCAATGGCATTGGAATGGCACTACAGGTCCGTTGTTTGTCTCGCGTGCTCTCTACTTTGACTAAACTTCATCCAAGGACGCTCAGGCGAACGGTTTCGTAGCTAGCCTCAAGGACGATCCAGAGACTAAAATGGGAATATTGCACGCAGTGCGTACTCTTCTCCGTCCATAGACCACGGCTAAATCTGGGCAGGCTTACGGTATGGGGTGTCTTGTGCTTCGTCCGAGTGGGGTATTCACGCGTCGAATGTCAAGGCGCTGGAGCACTGTCATCTCCGCTCGTCGCAACACAATTTGCACAGCTTCCACGCTGGTCTTTCCATTATCTCGTGTCGTTGGCTATCGCATTGCTCAACACCGTCCTTTTGATCGTAGTCTTCCGCTTGAAGAACCAGGATGGTCTGCTTTTGCCATTGCGCGCTCGTGTACCACGCTCACATTGCTTGTAGAGTGCTTGACTCAGATAGGCCAGCCAGCAGTGGAGCAGAACGAGAGTGAAAACAGTCATTTTAGACAGATAATTGTACTGAAGGACGTTCACCTCCTCGCGGTATTCATTCTCGTCTATGTCGGCGTCGAGGTTACTATCGGAGGTATGTCTGCCGTACAGACATCCTTCTCTGGATTGACGACGATGTTTAGGTTGGATCGTAACGTATATCATCGACGTCCGTGGTGGTGGTCCGTCATCTGGATATATATCATCAGGATTTTTCGGAGGTACGTCGCGTCTAGGAGCCTAGCTTCATCTCGGCTATACGTCAATGAACAGGTTTGATGACGGGTCGGGTTGGACTGTTGTGGCTTAACCAGAAGGCGTGTTATCTGCATCTGTTGCTTTGCCTCGTCATAACGATTCTTCTAGATAGGAGAACGGAGGGCTTTATTCCTTTATGCTCTCCTTTCCATTGTGTTTGAGTTGATCGTCTGGTTAGTACCATCGTTGATTGGTGGTGCCGTGTCTGTTTCGATCATTGGTGTCCTACTGGGCCCGATGTATCCGATCGCGATGAACCATGCTGGACGCGTGCTGCCAGCTTGGCTGCTGACTGGTGAACCCTCGTCGTATCTCTGCACGAAGAAACAGGTCGTGACGCGTGTGTGATACATAGGTTCGATCGGATGGATCGCTGGTTTTGGTCAAGCAGGGTCAGCGCTATTGCCCGTCATGACGGGTGCGATCGCGTCCAAGACGGGCATCAGCTCTTTGCAGCCCTTGTGAGTTTGGTTATCTGTGTTGGCCTGGCCGTTCTGACGTGCCGTGTATAGCTTGGTGGCGATGATGGCGCTCATGACGGTCCTTTGGGCGCTGGTTACCAGCAAGGGTTCGCGGCGCACGGAGTGATGACGTCACATATGGTAACTGTTGAGATGATGTCGGAGTACGTAGATAAGATAATTAAGTGTCGGTGAATCGAACGGGAGTTGAGCAGCACAGATGGTGCTGGTTGGATTGTAAGATTCGACTACTAGACTCCTATACTACTGTCTCTCTTAAATACTATCCTACTCAATTACCCTTGGTAATCAATAGATTAGTGTATCTGAGACAGTGTACGAACCACCGGCATCACTCGGCCGTGCGGGTTGTTGCACGTGACTCGTTTAGGTGCCGTCGCACTCAACAGTAACAACGCTGACCATGTCAACGACCTGCAATGTAGACGAACACATGATTAGGAAACGTTCATGTACCCTCCATGGTCTTGTTTTTGCCGACGCTCGCCCGCCGGATTCTCGTGATTGGTGATGCACGTCCTCGTTAGCATTCCGGGCCTGCATTCGCTTTGCTAGAATCTACATCGTTCACATCGTATCCGACTACAGGTACACGCCGGCCTGAAAGCAGTTCCTCGACGAGTGAGCAGGCCCGATCCATTCCAGTCAGATTGAGCACAGTAGACTCGCTCATAATGCATAAGATAATGATACATATTAGCTCGTGATACGTAAGTCTTATGATACATCAATGTTTGTTGCTATGGATTACGAGTTAGCCAACAATAGCAATTCCATTGATCTACCTTTATCCCGAAACCGTTCAACCTCGGCGCATCACCGACTGTCCAAGGCAAAGAGATCACGCACGAACCGTCGACTTTCGTTTTCGCGGCGTAGGCTAGTCTCCCTCTCATCCTATCGAACGACACCATCCGCCAGCAGTCCGAAATACGCGCGATCAGCGTCATATCACCAACGACCGCCTCGCATCGCTCGCCCGTCGCGTCGACGCTAAATCTGCGAACCCACATATCCCAGGGAATACTACTTGCAACGTAGAGTCCCAGAGTAAAACCTTCTGGAGACGAGTCGACGACCATCTCAGACCCGTGCTCGGGTACGTCGCATACGACGTGCGTCTCGATCGACATGGGCATGACGTCATCGGTCGAGTTCTCTGGCAGGATGATGTTTGTGCATAAAAGCTGCGGATCACGACGACATGATGGAGCCTCAAGCGCGTTGATCTGGTGATGGGATTGATGATTGAATCGCGGATGAGGCACGACGGTTCGTATCTTGTAGTGTCGTCGATCATCTCATGCGACATGCGAAGTTCGTGTGTCTCGTTCCCGGCCGGAACGACGTATGCCTGAATGTGCTTGAAAACGTGGGTGACATACGACACGATGATGTGGGTCATTGTAAGCATGATTACCCTTTCGAAAACAGGAATCGGTAGTGCTGCGGTATCCTATGTCGAGCATCAATACTATCCCATTGCAGGACGTAACCACAACATACCGGTACAAGTGCAGCAGTTGGCCATTTGTAGAAACCTTGGCTCCGGGTATCGAATACGAGAGTATCTGCCATGGGCATTCTCCACATATCTGTTGGAGATCATCCCGTCTACTAGTACATACTTAGCTACATTTTTCGTACTTACATTAACTTACCATATTTGGACGACAGCGTCCGCTAACGCGCGCGTCCGCCCGTTCCGCTTTCTCCAGTCTCG